>CAJNDT010002639.1:0-29638 GCA_905221615.1 Symbiodinium sp. CCMP2592 | reverse complement strand
TTCTGCAATGTGTTGCTGTTTTTATGCTTGTATGGGAACGGCCCCGACTGACTCGTTGCCCGATCGAAGCTGCCCGGTTAAAGTGATGATGTGGCTCATTTTTTCATTTCGCCCAGCACAATTTGGGAGGGATGACTGGACATCCATGCAGAATCCGCTGTAGTATAGTGGTTAGTATTTCCGCCTGTCACGCGGAAGACCCGGGTTCAATTCCCGGCGGCTGAGCTTTGGATGTGTTAAGATGAGTGTTCTCAACGGCACAAGTTCTCCTGCATGGCAGTGTGCCATGCTGTGGACTTGCTTGCTACGTGTTTTTCCTTTGCAGTAAAGCCAGGGTGTTACTGTTACTGCAATCAGAGAAAGCCATGATAGGAAAGTGCAGCGGAAGTTGCTTCCCCAGCACGACCTGCAGGATGATGGCTTTTTTGAACAATGCGGATTCTTTGTTTCGGCAGATCATCTTCAAGCTTTGCATTAAATGATGTTTGACTTGCCTGGACCAGCAGCACCGTATCCTGTTAGTGCAAGTGACAGCTGTGGGGTTCGAACCCACGCCCTTACGGACTGGCGGCTGAAGCCAGCGCCTTAGACCACTCGGCCAAACTGTCCTTGTTATGGTTCGCATTGCAAGCCGTCCCCGTGTCTAGTGCAGTGTCGACGCACACAGTGTGTGCACTCAAGCAGCAGACGAACCGAAGCTAACCTGGACGGTGTAGTGTAGTCAGAAAAGAACATCAAAAAACTAGACGAACACTGCTCCAGATTTACTACATCTGCTAATCAGCATCAGATTTTGGCATCGTTCTAATTCAATAGTGGTCCCACGCGGGCTCGAACCGCGGACCTTACGGTTATTGGCCGTACGCTCTAACCAACTGAGCTATGAGACCTCTGAGAATGCTGTACGTACGGTTGTCACGTCGTAAGAACTACCCAAGAAAACATAAAACGAAAGCATGCTGATCAATTCAGAACAACGGTCCAACCCGTTTTTTTTCGATTTGACACCCGGCATGGAGCCCGAACCAATCCCGAACCTGCTCGTGCTAACTCTTCGGTCAAATGGTATACCTATTCGGGTTTCGAGTCCCGAATTGTTAGGTCTTGTGAAATATACTGTGCTCGCTGACGGCCATATCTCACCGAATGCACCGGATCTCTTTCGACCTCCGAAGTTAAGCGGTGGAGAGCCCGCCTAGTACTGGCCTGGGGGACCGGCTGGGAAGCGCTTAGGGTGCTGTCAGCTTTTTGTGATGGAATCCTGGGGTTAACAGTTGCGACAGGCTTATCTGCCACTGCTGGGCAGTAGGATATGCTGCTTGTTGGAGTCGTGCCTCGGAGTTTCCGAGGATGCATACACATGCAGGGCAGCTGTGCCAAACACGGCGAACTTTTTTGTGCAAGACCATCGGTGTTAAAGTTGGCAGCTGGGCACAGGGCACGTGTTAGCTGCCAGCTTGAGTTGGCAAGATCAGACCAATGACTTGTTTCAATTTCAAGCTCCGCTCCAGCACAGGTCCTGTGGCCCAATGGATAAGGCATCGGCCTACGGAGCCGGGGATTGTAGGTTCGAGTCCTACCAGGATCACTTTTGCCAAGACCCATGGTAAACAGATGTGACTTCACCGCCAAGTGCTGATTTACTTGGTCGTTGGTGAACTTAGGACCGAGAACAACAAGGCTGTGTGTCAGGCTGACATGCACGAGTGGAAGAGTGTGTTGTTGCTTGGTCGATGCAACGGATTCCGGCCGGGACGCTGCAGCTACGTTTTGTTTCTTCACCGCATAATATGCAGGGTTGTTTTGACGACTGGCCATGAGCACATCTGTGACCAGCATTGCTTGATGGAGACCGTTCTGTGTACTGTGCATAATGCCAGTACCGTAGCCATTTTGGCTCAAGGTACAAATCGGGCCCTTGCTTCACAGCAGGCCTTTTGTTGCTGCTGGCCTCGGGAACATATGCTGAAGACAGGGAACGGGTCTCTGCCTTTGCAGCAGTTGCTTGGCCTCGGGATGAAACACCGTGTCCCCGAAGCCTTCTAGGATTCTAGGATTGGACAGAAACCGCCCATCTTCTTGCACACCCCATTTGCCGTATGCTTCTCAGGGAGACTCGATTGGCTCTGGAAGCGACAAACCCTCTTCAGGCAGTTGTGCTGGGATCATATCATCCTGTCACCTCCGGGGCTTGGGTGGAGGAGGGCAACTACTGTCCCCAAGTCCTGCCCTTCATGTGGAGAGCTCACCTCCCTTTAGCTTGCAGACTGCAAGGTTAGCATAGAGTAGTCTGTGCTACCCTGGCAGGCAAAGATTGAGGAAAGGCTCAGGCTGGCAACAGAGCAGGCAAAACTCAACACTGCAAGCAGATGGGAGAGATTGAGCTTGAATGGATGGCAGTGACCTCTGGTGGCATGAATGTGTGCCACTCCACTTTTTTTGGGGTATATTTTTGGGGTGGCAAGAGACATGCAAAAGGCGGTTGACAAAGGTGGAGCTTGTGAGGACTGTGCACTCACCGGAGCCAGATTGACAAAGGTGGAGAGTACTGTGCACTCGCCGGAGCCACACTTATCCGTTCATACCATCCTTTGCCTGGGTTGCTCTTTAATCGACAACTTCTTTTGATGCCACCTTTAGCAAAGTTGCTTCCAAGACCAAAGCTCCAAAATTATTGCCGCTTAGTTGATCTCGAACGGATACTTTTTGGTTTCTCGGCGATGGGCAGCCACGCCAAGGCTTTGTTTTTGCACGAGAAGGCTGCTGATCCTGTCCCCGCTGACGGCCATATCTCACCGAATGCACCGGATCTCTTTCGACCTCCGAAGTTAAGCGGTGGAGAGCCCGCCTAGTACTGGCCTGGGGGACCGGCTGGGAAGCGCTTAGGGTGCTGTCAGCTTTCTTGTGATTGGGCTGCACCATCCACTGGGAATACAACAGACATGGGGATGGCTGCAGCTTGTCCTGAGATGTCGTTCTTTCTGGATATCGCATGTTCTTCTAAACCCAAAGCCAGATAAATCGACACCTGTGGGATTCGAGCCCACGCGGGGAGACCCCATCGGCTTAGCAGGCCGACGCCTTAGCCGCTCGGCCAAAGTGTCTTCTGCGGAAACCATTGGATTTCCGGGCTCGGTCGGGTAGGTGAGACAAGTTCCAACTCGGGGCCTTTTTTTCACTGGCAAATGTGGAGTTGTGGGTGTGGCTTGTGGATGAAGACTGTATTTGGGCTTTTTGTCTTGCAGCCTTGCATGCTTCTGTAAGGTGTGGCAGTGGCAAGGAAAATGCAAGGTGTCGTCGTCATCTTCGAAATGTGCAAGATTGTCGCATTGTGCCGAAACAACAAACATGCACATAGCTGATGCACCACTTGCCGGATTCCCTTCGGGGATCATCCGATAAAATTGGAACGATACAGAGAAGATTAGCATGGCCCCTGCGCAAGGATGACACGCACAAATCGAGAAGTGTACCAAGTTTTTTAAACAATGAGTTCTTTGCAAGGCTTTGTGTGTGTGTGTGTGCTTTGTTACTTGGATCTGCCAGATGCAGAAGAAACGACTCGGCTAAGCTTCCTTGCAGCTGTAAGCGAGCTGTTGGAAGGTTGTTTTTCCCTGTGATCTAGTATGGCACAAGAGTCGTGTTCCACACCGAATTAGTCAGAGAATGTTTTTGTTCATGCCAAAATTCCAGCAAAACGAAGATTTTGAGCAATTTGAAGTGTTCCAAGAAGTTTAGTCGCTGCAACTTTGTTTGACTTGCAGTTTGTCTTTGCAATGTATTTGTTGGAGTTCAAGAGTTTTTTTTGGAACTCAGTATTTTTTAGCAGGTGTGATTTTGAACCAGTTTGTTTTTGAAACTTTGTTGAATGTGTTCTTTCACGCCAAAGATATCTGAACCGGACTATTTGACAAAATTTCAAATCTTGCAGAAATGTGTCAGGTAATTCTGAAAACTCAGTTTCTCGTGATCTTGCAGCGAACTCAGCAATGTCTTAGCTTGGTGGCAAGAGATGTTCAAACCAGTTTTCATTTTAAACTCAGATTAGCTGTAAAAACAACTCACAATCTCTTGTGGCCAGAGATGAACGAACCAGTTTTTTGAACAAACTCAGTGTGTCCTGATCTTGAAGCAAGAGATGTTCGAACCAAGTTATTTCAAAAATCAGTATGTCTTAGCTTTGTGGCAAGAGAACCTAGAATGTCTTGCTTGATCTGGTGGAACCAGTTTATTCTTTAAACTCAGATATTCGTTTGTGGCAAGAGATGTCCGAACCGGGCTTTTTGGAAAACTCACAATCTTTGTGGCCAGAGATGTTCGAACCAGTTTTTTAAAAAAACGCAGTCCTGATCTTGTAGCAAGAGATGTTCGAACCAGGTTCCTTTAAAAACTCAGTATGTCTTTAGCTTTGTGGCAAGAGAACTTGGAATGTCTTGATCTGGTGGCAAGAGATGTCCGAACCGGTTTATTTCTTGTAACAACTCAGTATGTCCTTACCATTGTGGCAAGAGATGTTCGAACCGGGGTATTTGGCAAATTCAGTCTGTCCTAATCTTTGTGGCAAGAGATGTGCGAACCAGGTTTTCAAGCTCAGTATGTCCTGATCTTGTAACAAGAGATGTTCGAGCCAGGTTATTTTAAAAACTCAGTATGTCCTGATCTCGTGGCAAGAGATGTTCCAAACAGGTTATTTCAAAAACTCAGTATGTTAGCAAGAGAACTCAGTATGTCTTGTTGAACCAGGTTATTTTAAAAACTCAGTATGTCCTAGCCTTTGTGGCAAGAGATGTTCGAACCGGGCTGTTTGAAAAACTCAGTATATCCCAATCTTTATGGCAAGAGTTGTTCGAACCAGGTTATTTTAAAATTTCAGTATGTCCTAATCCGGCAAAACTAGAACGATGCTGAGAGGGTCAAAGGTGACGGTTGCCTGAGCAAAGATGACGCTCTTCACTTTGCAGGAGGAATGCAGACATGAGGGAAATCTTTTGACATTTTCGTGGCTGGAGTGCAAATCACATGCTGCAAGCACCGTAGCCATTTTGGCTCAAGGTACAAATCGGGCCCTTGCTTCACAGCAGGCCTTTTCCACTTGCAGAAAAACATGGAACACTGGCTACAAACCTTCTTGATCTTGGAGCGAACCCACATGGAACCCTCTGCAACGAGAGCCAGAACTGACATGGAAATCAATTGGTGCGAGACCAAGGGCGGGCAAGATGAGGAAGCCAGTGTTCTTCTATAATTGCCAGATGCTTTTCAATCATATCTGGAAGCGACAAAACCCCTTCAAGCAGTTGTGCTGGGATCATATCATCCTGTCACCTCCGGGGCTTGGGTGGAGGAGGGCAACTACTGTCCCCAAGTCCTGCCCTTCATGTGGAGAGCTCACCTCCCTTTAGCTTGCAGACTGCAAGGTTGGCATAGAGTAGTCTGTGCTAACCTGGCAGGCAAAGATTGAGGGAAGGCTCAGGCTGGCAACAGAGCAGGCAAAACTCAACACTGCAAGCAGATGGGAGAGAGTGAGCTTGAATGGATGGCAGTGACCTCTGGTGGCATGAATGTGTGCCACTCCACTTTTTTGGGGTATATTTTTGGGGTGACAGGAGAGATGTAAGTTGAGCAAGGTGCAGCTTGAGAGGAACGGAATGAATGTACACTTGGCTTAGCAGCTTAGCAGCACGAACCCCTGTGTTCGGGCTGTGCTCTTTCTTCTAACATCGAGTTTTCGGGCTTTGGAGTCTGTGGAAGTCTCGGTGGCATTGCTGTTTCTGCATGGCAAGGCTGATCGCCATGAGCCGCTGACGGCCATATCTCACCGAATGCACCGGATCTCTTTCGACCTCCGAAGTTAAGCGGTGGAGAGCCCGCCTAGTACTGGCCTGGGGGACCGGCTGGGAAGCGCTGTTTTTTTCTTTCCGATGTGCTCAGGCTTGCAGCATCTTGTTAAGGAATGCAAGGAAGCGGAACGACACGAAGCAAACCGTGTTCATTATAAATGCAGGCCCTGGACAGAAGTTGTGCCGACTGAGCTTTGATGCAGGGAGTTTTAAAGCTAGAACAAGGCCAGCCTCCCATGTCAAGGATGCGGCCCCTGGCTTCTGCGGCTTGCGGTCTCCCTCAGGGGCAATGTTTGAGCCAGGCTGATCCAAACCTCGAATTTACAAGCTCAGTGTGTCCCTGTAGTTTGTAAACCGATCAAATGGACTGCCGCATCAAGCACTTGCTTTATGTAAGCCGCTTGCCGAGTCAAAGCAGGGTGCAGGACATGTTGCAAAGATGGTTTCTGCCGGGATAAATCCGGGCAGGTTGGAACAGGGGAACGACACGGAGAGGATTAGCCTGGTGCCTGTGCCGGGGGGACACGCGCAAGTCGGTGTGTGTATCGTATCCTTTGTACGGAGTTTGTGGCAATAGCCGCTTTGTGCTGTGGCAAACTCAGTTGCTTTTTTCTTTCGATAATCAAGGGTGCAAGGAATGTTCAATTGATGGTAAATCATTCTCAGCAAACCGTGTGTCAGCTATGGGGTTCGAGCCCATGCGCACTTGCGTGCAGTGGATCTTAAGTCCACCCCCTTAACCACTCGGGCAAACTGACATCTGCTCTGCGGATGCCCGCCAGCAACCTGACTTGTAGCCCTATATTGCCCGACCTTCCGTCACGATTGTCCGCCGAGTTGGTTTGCCCAGTCTCAGTCTTTGCCCAAGTCCTCGGCCTCGGCTCAAAACTTTCCGATATTGGGCAGCATGTCGGCCCGGAGTCTGATTGGGTGTTTTGACAGCCTAGGTCTTTGGTTTGCTTGTCTTCGAAACACAGCAGCAGCCTCTTTAGCTCAGTTGGTAGAGCATGCGCTCCGTAAGCGTATGGTCACGGGTTCGATCCCCGTAGGGGGCTATGTTGCGGCTGACATGCATCGCTGGCTCGCCCGCAGTTGAAGAATGGCGCAAGAACCATGATCTGTGCACAGAGCCCTGCTGCAGTGCTGAGTGCTGGCCATGGCGGGCTGTTTCCGGGCGGGCTCAGTGCAACCTGAACGTTAGCTGCATTAGCTAACCATTAGCAGCTTGTGATCATGCTTGCTGATGATGCTGCTGTCATATGTCGACATGGCGGTGCAAGGATATTGCTGGCTTGGGTCCGAAACAGCTGCAAGATCCGCTATAGTCTAGCTGGTTAGGATACTCGGCCCTCACCCGAGCGACCCGGGTTCGAGTCCCGGTGGCGGAATATTATTGGATTGCAGATGTGCGTGTGCAGAACCAAGCTACGGCTTGTGGTTCGGTTCTGTGTACCGAATCCTATGCAAATAACTTCGGCTGCTTGCAAGTTTTGTCGTCAGTTTCAACCAGCTCGAAGGAGGGGTCCAAGGCTTATTGCAGCTGCTTGTGTGATTTTTCAGAACCGCAGCAGAAAAAATCTTGATCCACCGCAAGCTTTTGAATGGGTTGAGTAAGTCCTGTCGCAGGGTTTGGAAAGCTCACCGGCCAAGAAGCTTGCCTGTCCTTTTCTATTGTGTGCCGAAAAAAACATACGGGTGGCACTGGTATTTTGCAACCTGTAGCCACCGATGATGTGGGATGCATTGCGAGATCTCACAGAAGCCCGCCTAGCTCAGTCGGCAGAGCGCAAGGCCCTTAACCTTGTGGTCGTGGGTTCGAGCCCCACGGTGGGTGTTCCTGCAAGTGGGTGCAGAGCATGCATTTGTTGTAAATTGTAATGCAAATTAAACTAATTAAACCTTAAAAAAAAATTGCTGTGGAACCCCTGAACCCCTGAACCCTAAACCCTAAACCCTAAACCCGAAGCCTTAAATTCAAACTAAACCTCAAAAGAATCTGTTTTTTTTTCGAAGCCTTGAACCCTGAACCCTAAACCCTAAACCCTAAACTCCAGACCCGCAAATCCTAAACCTTAAACATCAATCACAAAGTGCACCATGTTCTCGATCTTTGGGCTCGATCCAAATTGATCGTGACGAATCTATAGCAGTCTTCTGCAATGTGTTGCTGTTTTTATGCTTGTATGGGAACGGCCCCGACTGACTCGTTGCCCGATCGAAGCTGCCCGGTTAAAGTGATGATGTGGCGCATTTTTTCATTTCGCCCAGCACAATTTGGGAGGGATGACTGGACATCCATGCAGAATCCGCTGTAGTATAGTGGTTAGTATTTCCGCCTGTCACGCGGAAGACCCGGGTTCAATTCCCGGCGGCGGAGCTTTGGATGTGTTAAGATGAGTGTTCTCAACGGCACAAGTTCTCCTGCATGGCAGTGTGCCATGCTGTGGACTTGCTTGCTACGTGTTTTTCCTTTGCAGGAAAGCCAGGGTGTTACTGTTACTGCAATCAGAGAAAGCCATGATAGGAAAGTGCAGCGGAAGTTGCTTCCCCAGCACGACCTGCAGGATGATGGCTTTTTTGAACAATGCGGATTCTTTGTTTCGGCAGATCATCTTCAAGCTTTGCATTAAATGATGTTTGACTTGACTGGACCAGCAGCACCGTATCCTGTTAGTGCAAGTGACAGCTGTGGGGTTCGAACCCACGCCCTTACGGACTGGCGCCTGAAGCCAGCGCCTTAGACCACTCGGCCAAACTGTCCTTGTTATGGTTCGCATTGCAAGCCGTCCCCGTGTCTAGTGCAGTGTCGACGCACACAGTGTGTGCACTCAAGCAGCAGACGAACCGAAGCTAACCTGGACGGTGTAGTGTAGTCAGAAAAGAACATCAAAAAACTAGACGAACACTGCTCCAGATTTACTACATCTGCTAATCAGCATCAGATGTTGGCATCGTTCTAATTCAATAGTGGTCCCACGCGGGCTCGAACCGCGGACCTTACGGTTATTGGCCGTACGCTCTAACCAACTGAGCTATGAGACCTCTGAGAATGCTGTACGTACGGTTGTCACGTCGTAAGAACTACCCAAGAAAACATAAAACGAAAGCATGCTGATCAATTTAGAACAACGGTCCAACCCGTTTTTTTTCGATTTGACACCCGGCATGGAGCCCGAACCAATCCCGAACCTGCTCGTGCTAACTCTTCGGTCAAATGGTATACCTATTCGGGTTTCGAGTCCCGAATTGTTAGGTCTTTTGAAATATACTGTGCTCGCTGACGGCCATATCTCACCGAATGCACCGGATCTCTTTCGACCTCCGAAGTTAAGCGGTGGAGAGCCCGCCTAGTACTGGCCTGGGGGACCGGCTGGGAAGCGCTTAGGGTGCTGTCAGCTTTTTGTGAGGGAATCCTGGGGTTAACAGTTGCGACAGGCTTATCTGCCACTGCTGGGCAGTAGGATATGCTGCTTGTTGGAGTCGTGCCTCGGAGTTTCCGAGGATGCATACACATGCAGGGCAGCTGTGCCAAACACGGCGAACTTTTTTGTGCAAGACCATCGGTGTTAAAGTTGGCAGCTGGGCACAGGGCACGTGTTAGCTGGTTAGCTGCCAGCTTGAGTTGGCAAGATCAGACCAATGACTTGTTTCAGTTTCAAGCTCCGCTCCAGCACAGGTCCTGTGGCCCAATGGATAAGGCATCGGCCTACGGAGCCGGGGATTGTAGGTTCGAGTCCTACCAGGATCACTTTTGCCAAGACCCATGGTAAACAGATGTGACTTCACCGCCAAGTGCTGATTGACTTGGTCGTTGGTGAACTTAGGACCGAGAACAACAAGGCTGTGTGTCAGGCTGACATGCACGAGTGGAAGAGTGTGTTGTTGCTTGGTCGATGCAACGGATTCCGGCCGGGACGCTGCAGCTACGTTTTGTTTCTTCACCGCATAATATGCAGGGTTGTTTTGACGACTGGCCATGAGCACATCTGGGACCAGCATTGCTTGATGGAGACCGTTCTGTGTACTGTGCATAATGCCAGTACCGTAGCCATTTTGGCTCAAGGTACAAATCGGGCCCTTGCTTCACAGCAGGCCTTTTGTTGCTGCTGGCCTCGGGAACATATGCTGAAGACAGGGAACGGGTCTCTGCCTTTGCAGCAGTTGCTTGGCCTCGGGATGAAACACCGTGTCCCAGAAGCCTTCTAGGATTCTAGGATTGGACAGAAACCGCCCATCTTCTTGCACACCCCATTTGCCGTATGCTTCTCAGGGAGACTCGATTGGCTCTGGAAGCGACAAAACCTCTTCAGGCAGTTGTGCTGGGATCATATCATCCTGTCACCTCCGGGGCTTGGGTGGAGGAGGGCAACTACTGTCCCCAAGTCCTGCCCTTCATGTGGAGAGCTCACCTCCCTTTAGCTTGCAGACTGCAAGGTTAGCATAGAGTAGTCTGTGCTAACCTGGCAGGCAAAGATTGAGGAAAGGCTCAGGCTGGCAACAGAGCAGGCAAAACTCAACACTGCAAGCAGATGGGAGAGAGTGAGCTTGAATGGATGGCAGTGACCTCTGGTGGCATGAATGTGTGCCACTCCACTTTTTTTGGGGTATATTTTTGGGGTGGCAAGAGACATGCAAAAGGCGGTTGACAAAGGTGGAGCTTGTGAGGACTGTGCACTCACCGGAGCCAGATTGACAAAGGTGGAGAGGACTGTGCACTCGCCGGAGCCACACTTATCCGTTCATACCATCCTTTGCCTGGGTTGCTCTTTAATCGACAACTTCTTTTGATGCCACCTTTAGCAAAGTTGCTTCCAAGACCAAAGCTCCAAAATTATTGCCGCTTAGTTGATCTCGAACGGATACTTTTTGGTTTCTCGGCGATGGGCAGCCACGCCAAGGCTTTGTTTTTGCACGAGAAGGCTGCTGATCCTGTCCCCGCTGACGGCCATATCTCACCGAATGCACCGGATCTCTTTCGACCTCCGAAGTTAAGCGGTGGAGAGCCCGCCTAGTACTGGCCTGGGGGACCGGCTGGGAAGCGCTTAGGGTGCTGTCAGCTTTCTTGTGATTGGGCTGCACCATCCACTGGGAATACAACAGACATGGGGATGGCTGCAGCTTGTCCTGAGATGTCGTTCTTTCTGGATATCGCATGTTCTTCTAAACCCAAAGCCAGATAAATCGACACCTGTGGGATTCGAGCCCACGCGGGGAGACCCCATCGGCTTAGCAGGCCGACGCCTTAGCCGCTCGGCCAAAGTGTCTTCTGCGGAAACCATTGGATTTCCGGGCTCGGTCGGGTAGGTGAGACAAGTTCCAACTCGGGGCCTTTTTTTCACTGGCAAATGTGGAGTTGTGGGTGTGGCTTGTGGATGAAGACTGTATTTGGGCTTTTTGTCTTGCAGCCTTGCATGCTTCTGTAAGGTGTGGCAGTGGCAAGGAAAATGCAAGGTGTCGTCGTCATCTTCGAAATGTGCAAGATTGTCGCATTGTGCCGAAACAACAAACATGCACATAGCTGATGCACCACTTGCCGGATTCCCTTCGGGGATCATCCGATAAAATTGGAACGATACAGAGAAGATTAGCATGGCCCCTGCGCAAGGATGACACGCACAAATCGAGAAGTGTACCAAGTTTTTTAAACAATGAGTTCTTTGCAAGGCTTTGTGTGTGTGTGTGTGCTTTGTTACTTGGATCTGCCAGATGCAGAAGAAACGACTCGGCTAAGCTTCCTTGCAGCTGTAAGCGAGCTGTTGGAAGGTTGTTTTTCCCTGTGATCTAGTATGGCACAAGAGTCGTGTTCCACACCGAATTAGTCAGAGAATGTTTTTGTTCATGCCAAAATTCCAGCAAAACGAAGATTTTGAGCAATTTGAAGTGTTCCAAGAAGTTTAGTCGCTGCAACTTTGTTTGACTTGCAGTTTGTCTTTGCAATGTATTTGTTGGAGTTCAAGAGTTTTTTTTGGAACTCAGTATTTTTTAGCAGGTGTGATTTTGAACCAGTTTGTTTTTGAAACTTTGTTGAATGTGTTCTTTCACGCCAAAGATATCTGAACCGGACTATTTGACAAAATTTCAAATCTTGCAGAAATGTGTCAGGTAATTCTGAAAACTCAGTTTCTCGTGATCTTGCAGCGAACTCAGCAATGTCTTAGCTTGGTGGCAAGAGATGTTCAAACCAGTTTTCATTTTAAACTCAGATTAGCTGTAAAAACAACTCACAATCTCTTGTGGCCAGAGATGAACGAACCAGTTTTTTGAACAAACTCAGTGTGTCCTGATCTTGAAGCAAGAGATGTTCGAACCAAGTTATTTCAAAAATCAGTATGTCTTAGCTTTGTGGCAAGAGAACCTAGAATGTCTTGCTTGATCTGGTGGAACCAGTTTATTCTTTAAACTCAGATATTCGTTTGTGGCAAGAGATGTCCGAACCGGGCTTTTTGGAAAACTCACAATCTTTGTGGCCAGAGATGTTCGAACCAGTTTTTTAAAAAAACGCAGTCCTGATCTTGTAGCAAGAGATGTTCGAACCAGGTTCCTTTAAAAACTCAGTATGTCTTTAGCTTTGTGGCAAGAGAACTTGGAATGTCTTGATCTGGTGGCAAGAGATGTCCGAACCGGTTTATTTCTTGTAACAACTCAGTATGTCCTTACCATTGTGGCAAGAGATGTTCGAACCGGGGTATTTGGCAAATTCAGTCTGTCCTAATCTTTGTGGCAAGAGATGTGCGAACCAGGTTTTCAAGCTCAGTATGTCCTGATCTTGTAACAAGAGATGTTCGAGCCAGGTTATTTTAAAAACTCAGTATGTCCTGATCTCGTGGCAAGAGATGTTCCAAACAGGTTATTTCAAAAACTCAGTATGTTAGCAAGAGAACTCAGTATGTCTTGTTGAACCAGGTTATTTTAAAAACTCAGTATGTCCTAGCCTTTGTGGCAAGAGATGTTCGAACCGGGCTGTTTGAAAAACTCAGTATATCCCAATCTTTATGGCAAGAGTTGTTCGAACCAGGTTATTTTAAAATTTCAGTATGTCCTAATCCGGCAAAACTAGAACGATGCTGAGAGGGTCAAAGGTGACGGTTGCCTGAGCAAAGATGACGCTCTTCACTTTGCAGGAGGAATGCAGACATGAGGGAAATCTTTTGACATTTTCGTGGCTGGAGTGCAAATCACATGCTGCAAGCACCGTAGCCATTTTGGCTCAAGGTACAAATCGGGCCCTTGCTTCACAGCAGGCCTTTTCCACTTGCAGAAAAACATGGAACACTGGCTACAAACCTTCTTGATCTTGGAGCGAACCCACATGGAACCCTCTGCAACGAGAGCCAGAACTGACATGGAAATCAATTGGTGCGAGACCAAGGGCGGGCAAGATGAGGAAGCCAGTGTTCTTCTATAATTGCCAGATGCTTTTCAATCATATCTGGAAGCGACAAAACCCCTTCAAGCAGTTGTGCTGGGATCATATCATCCTGTCACCTCCGGGGCTTGGGTGGAGGAGGGCAACTACTGTCCCCAAGTCCTGCCCTTCATGTGGAGAGCTCACCTCCCTTTAGCTTGCAGACTGCAAGGTTGGCATAGAGTAGTCTGTGCTAACCTGGCAGGCAAAGATTGAGGGAAGGCTCAGGCTGGCAACAGAGCAGGCAAAACTCAACACTGCAAGCAGATGGGAGAGAGTGAGCTTGAATGGATGGCAGTGACCTCTGGTGGCATGAATGTGTGCCACTCCACTTTTTTGGGGTATATTTTTGGGGTGACAGGAGAGATGTAAGTTGAGCAAGGTGCAGCTTGAGAGGAACGGAATGAATGTACACTTGGCTTAGCAGCTTAGCAGCACGAACCCCTGTGTTCGGGCTGTGCTCTTTCTTCTAACATCGAGTTTTCGGGCTTTGGAGTCTGTGGAAGTCTCGGTGGCATTGCTGTTTCTGCATGGCAAGGCTGATCGCCATGAGCCGCTGACGGCCATATCTCACCGAATGCACCGGATCTCTTTCGACCTCCGAAGTTAAGCGGTGGAGAGCCCGCCTAGTACTGGCCTGGGGGACCGGCTGGGAAGCGCTTAGGGTGCTGTCAGCTTTCTTGTGCTGCAGCCCGCCAAAGCACCACTGTCCAGATGTGCGAGATCGTCGACTGGTGCCTGGACAATGTGTTCATCCCAGAGGCAGGATTTGCCGGATTCCCTTCGGGGATCATCCGATAAAATTGGAACGATACAGAGAAGATTAGCATGGCCCCTGCGCAAGGATGACACGCACAAATCGAGAAGTGTACCAAGTTTTTTTCTTTCCGATGTGCTCAGGCTTGCAGCATCTTGTTAAGGAATGCAAGGAAGCGGAACGACACGAAGCAAACCGTGTTCATTATAAATGCAGGCCCTGGACAGAAGTTGTGCCGACTGAGCTTTGATGCAGGGAGTTTTAAAGCTAGAACAAGGCCAGCCTCCCATGTCAAGGATGCGGCCCCTGGCTTCTGCGGCTTGCGGTCTCCCTCAGGGGCAATGTTTGAGCCAGGCTGATCCAAACCTCGAATTTACAAGCTCAGTGTGTCCCTGTAGTTTGTAAACCGATCAAATGGACTGCCGCATCAAGCACTTGCTTTATGTAAGCCGCTTGCCGAGTCAAAGCAGGGTGCAGGACATGTTGCAAAGATGGTTTCTGCCGGGATAAATCCGGGCAGGTTGGAACAGGGGAACGACACGGAGAGGATTAGCCTGGTGCCTGTGCCGGGGGGACACGCGCAAGTCGGTGTGTGTATCGTATCCTTTGTACGGAGTTTGTGGCAATAGCCGCTTTGTGCTGTGGCAAACTCAGTTGCTTTTTTCTTTCGATAATCAAGGGTGCAAGGAATGTTCAATTGATGGTAAATCATTCTCAGCAAACCGTGTGTCAGCTATGGGGTTCGAGCCCATGCGCACTTGCGTGCAGTGGATCTTAAGTCCACCCCCTTAACCACTCGGGCAAACTGACATCTGCTCTGCGGATGCCCGCCAGCAACCTGACTTGTAGCCCTATATTGCCCGACCTTCCGTCACGATTGTCCGCCGAGTTGGTTTGCCCAGTCTCAGTCTTTGCCCAAGTCCTCGGCCTCGGCTCAAAACTTTCCGATATTGGGCAGCATGTCGGCCCGGAGTCTGATTGGGTGTTTTGACAGCCTAGGTCTTTGGTTTGCTTGTCTTCGAAACACAGCAGCAGCCTCTTTAGCTCAGTTGGTAGAGCATGCGCTCCGTAAGCGTATGGTCACGGGTTCGATCCCCGTAGGGGGCTATGTTGCGGCTGACATGCATCGCTGGCTCGCCCGCAGTTGAAGAATGGCGCAAGAACCATGATCTGTGCACAGAGCCCTGCTGCAGTGCTGAGTGCTGGCCATGGCGGGCTGTTTCCGGGCGGGCTCAGTGCAACCTGAACGTTAGCTGCATTAGCTAACCATTAGCAGCTTGTGATCATGCTTGCTGATGATGCTGCTGTCATATGTCGACATGGCGGTGCAAGGATATTGCTGGCTTGGGTCCGAAACAGCTGCAAGATCCGCTATAGTCTAGCTGGTTAGGATACTCGGCCCTCACCCGAGCGACCCGGGTTCGAGTCCCGGTGGCGGAATATTATTGGATTGCAGATGTGCGTGTGCAGAACCAAGCTACGGCTTGTGGTTCGGTTCTGTGTACCGAATCCTATGCAAATAACTTCGGCTGCTTGCAAGTTTTGTCGTCAGTTTCAACCAGCTCGAAGGAGGGGTCCAAGGCTTATTGCAGCTGCTTGTGTGATTTTTCAGAACCGCAGCAGAAAAAATCTTGATCCACCGCAAGCTTTTGAATGGGTTGAGTAAGTCCTGTCGCAGGGTTTGGAAAGCTCACCGGCCAAGAAGCTTGCCTGTCCTTTTCTATTGTGTGCCGAAAAAAACATACGGGTGGCACTGGTATTTTGCAACCTGTAGCCACCGATGATGTGGGATGCATTGCGAGATCTCACAGAAGCCCGCCTAGCTCAGTCGGCAGAGCGCAAGGCCCTTAACCTTGTGGTCGTGGGTTCGAGCCCCACGGTGGGTGTTCCTGCAAGTGGGTGCAGAGCATGCATTTGTTGTAAATTGTAATGCAAATTAAACTAATTAAACCTTAAAAAAAAATTGCTGTGGAACCCCTGAACCCCTGAACCCTAAACCCTAAACCCTAAACCCGAAGCCTTAAATTCAAACTAAACCTCAAAAGAATCTGTTTTTTTTTCGAAGCCTTGAACCCTGAACCCTAAACCCTAAACCCTAAACTCCAGACCCGCAAATCCTAAACCTTAAACATCAATCACAAAGTGCACCATGTTCTCGATCTTTGGGCTCGATCCAAATTGATCGTGACGAATCTATAGCAGTCTTCTGCAATGTGTTGCTGTTTTTATGCTTGTATGGGAACGGCCCCGACTGACTCGTTGCCCGATCGAAGCTGCCCGGTTAAAGTGATGATGTGGCGCATTTTTTCATTTCGCCCAGCACAATTTGGGAGGGATGACTGGACATCCATGCAGAATCCGCTGTAGTATAGTGGTTAGTATTTCCGCCTGTCACGCGGAAGACCCGGGTTCAATTCCCGGCGGCGGAGCTTTGGATGTGTTAAGATGAGTGTTCTCAACGGCACAAGTTCTCCTGCATGGCAGTGTGCCATGCTGTGGACTTGCTTGCTACGTGTTTTTCCTTTGCAGGAAAGCCAGGGTGTTACTGTTACTGCAATCAGAGAAAGCCATGATAGGAAAGTGCAGCGGAAGTTGCTTCCCCAGCACGACCTGCAGGATGATGGCTTTTTTGAACAATGCGGATTCTTTGTTTCGGCAGATCATCTTCAAGCTTTGCATTAAATGATGTTTGACTTGACTGGACCAGCAGCACCGTATCCTGTTAGTGCAAGTGACAGCTGTGGGGTTCGAACCCACGCCCTTACGGACTGGCGCCTGAAGCCAGCGCCTTAGACCACTCGGCCAAACTGTCCTTGTTATGGTTCGCATTGCAAGCCGTCCCCGTGTCTAGTGCAGTGTCGACGCACACAGTGTGTGCACTCAAGCAGCAGACGAACCGAAGCTAACCTGGACGGTGTAGTGTAGTCAGAAAAGAACATCAAAAAACTAGACGAACACTGCTCCAGATTTACTACATCTGCTAATCAGCATCAGATGTTGGCATCGTTCTAATTCAATAGTGGTCCCACGCGGGCTCGAACCGCGGACCTTACGGTTATTGGCCGTACGCTCTAACCAACTGAGCTATGAGACCTCTGAGAATGCTGTACGTACGGTTGTCACGTCGTAAGAACTACCCAAGAAAACATAAAACGAAAGCATGCTGATCAATTTAGAACAACGGTCCAACCCGTTTTTTTTCGATTTGACACCCGGCATGGAGCCCGAACCAATCCCGAACCTGCTCGTGCTAACTCTTCGGTCAAATGGTATACCTATTCGGGTTTCGAGTCCCGAATTGTTAGGTCTTTTGAAATATACTGTGCTCGCTGACGGCCATATCTCACCGAATGCACCGGATCTCTTTCGACCTCCGAAGTTAAGCGGTGGAGAGCCCGCCTAGTACTGGCCTGGGGGACCGGCTGGGAAGCGCTTAGGGTGCTGTCAGCTTTTTGTGAGGGAATCCTGGGGTTAACAGTTGCGACAGGCTTATCTGCCACTGCTGGGCAGTAGGATATGCTGCTTGTTGGAGTCGTGCCTCGGAGTTTCCGAGGATGCATACACATGCAGGGCAGCTGTGCCAAACACGGCGAACTTTTTTGTGCAAGACCATCGGTGTTAAAGTTGGCAGCTGGGCACAGGGCACGTGTTAGCTGGTTAGCTGCCAGCTTGAGTTGGCAAGATCAGACCAATGACTTGTTTCAGTTTCAAGCTCCGCTCCAGCACAGGTCCTGTGGCCCAATGGATAAGGCATCGGCCTACGGAGCCGGGGATTGTAGGTTCGAGTCCTACCAGGATCACTTTTGCCAAGACCCATGGTAAACAGATGTGACTTCACCGCCAAGTGCTGATTGACTTGGTCGTTGGTGAACTTAGGACCGAGAACAACAAGGCTGTGTGTCAGGCTGACATGCACGAGTGGAAGAGTGTGTTGTTGCTTGGTCGATGCAACGGATTCCGGCCGGGACGCTGCAGCTACGTTTTGTTTCTTCACCGCATAATATGCAGGGTTGTTTTGACGACTGGCCATGAGCACATCTGGGACCAGCATTGCTTGATGGAGACCGTTCTGTGTACTGTGCATAATGCCAGTACCGTAGCCATTTTGGCTCAAGGTACAAATCGGGCCCTTGCTTCACAGCAGGCCTTTTGTTGCTGCTGGCCTCGGGAACATATGCTGAAGACAGGGAACGGGTCTCTGCCTTTGCAGCAGTTGCTTGGCCTCGGGATGAAACACCGTGTCCCAGAAGCCTTCTAGGATTCTAGGATTGGACAGAAACCGCCCATCTTCTTGCACACCCCATTTGCCGTATGCTTCTCAGGGAGACTCGATTGGCTCTGGAAGCGACAAAACCTCTTCAGGCAGTTGTGCTGGGATCATATCATCCTGTCACCTCCGGGGCTTGGGTGGAGGAGGGCAACTACTGTCCCCAAGTCCTGCCCTTCATGTGGAGAGCTCACCTCCCTTTAGCTTGCAGACTGCAAGGTTAGCATAGAGTAGTCTGTGCTAACCTGGCAGGCAAAGATTGAGGAAAGGCTCAGGCTGGCAACAGAGCAGGCAAAACTCAACACTGCAAGCAGATGGGAGAGAGTGAGCTTGAATGGATGGCAGTGACCTCTGGTGGCATGAATGTGTGCCACTCCACTTTTTTTGGGGTATATTTTTGGGGTGGCAAGAGACATGCAAAAGGCGGTTGACAAAGGTGGAGCTTGTGAGGACTGTGCACTCACCGGAGCCAGATTGACAAAGGTGGAGAGGACTGTGCACTCGCCGGAGCCACACTTATCCGTTCATACCATCCTTTGCCTGGGTTGCTCTTTAATCGACAACTTCTTTTGATGCCACCTTTAGCAAAGTTGCTTCCAAGACCAAAGCTCCAAAATTATTGCCGCTTAGTTGATCTCGAACGGATACTTTTTGGTTTCTCGGCGATGGGCAGCCACGCCAAGGCTTTGTTTTTGCACGAGAAGGCTGCTGATCCTGTCCCCGCTGACGGCCATATCTCACCGAATGCACCGGATCTCTTTCGACCTCCGAAGTTAAGCGGTGGAGAGCCCGCCTAGTACTGGCCTGGGGGACCGGCTGGGAAGCGCTTAGGGTGCTGTCAGCTTTCTTGTGATTGGGCTGCACCATCCACTGGGAATACAACAGACATGGGGATGGCTGCAGCTTGTCCTGAGATGTCGTTCTTTCTGGATATCGCATGTTCTTCTAAACCCAAAGCCAGATAAATCGACACCTGTGGGATTCGAGCCCACGCGGGGAGACCCCATCGGCTTAGCAGGCCGACGCCTTAGCCGCTCGGCCAAAGTGTCTTCTGCGGAAACCATTGGATTTCCGGGCTCGGTCGGGTAGGTGAGACAAGTTCCAACTCGGGGCCTTTTTTTCACTGGCAAATGTGGAGTTGTGGGTGTGGCTTGTGGATGAAGACTGTATTTGGGCTTTTTGTCTTGCAGCCTTGCATGCTTCTGTAAGGTGTGGCAGTGGCAAGGAAAATGCAAGGTGTCGTCGTCATCTTCGAAATGTGCAAGATTGTCGCATTGTGCCGAAACAACAAACATGCACATAGCTGATGCACCACTTGCCGGATTCCCTTCGGGGATCATCCGATAAAATTGGAACGATACAGAGAAGATTAGCATGGCCCCTGCGCAAGGATGACACGCACAAATCGAGAAGTGTACCAAGTTTTTTAAACAATGAGTTCTTTGCAAGGCTTTGTGTGTGTGTGTGTGTGCTTTGTTACTTGGATCTGCCAGATGCAGAAGAAACGACTCGGCTAAGCTTCCTTGCAGCTGTAAGCGAGCTGTTGGAAGGTTGTTTTTCCCTGTGATCTAGTATGGCACAAGAGTCGTGTTCCACACCGAATTAGTCAGAGAATGTTTTTGTTCATGCCAAAATTCCAGCAAAACGAAGATTTTGAGCAATTTGAAGTGTTCCAAGAAGTTTAGTCGCTGCAACTTTGTTTGACTTGCAGTTTGTCTTTGCAATGTATTTGTTGGAGTTCAAGAGTTTTTTTTGGAACTCAGTATTTTTTAGCAGGTGTGATTTTGAACCAGTTTGTTTTTGAAACTTTGTTGAATGTGTTCTTTCACGCCAAAGATATCTGAACCGGACTATTTGACAAAATTTCAAATCTTGCAGAAATGTGTCAGGTAATTCTGAAAACTCAGTTTCTCGTGATCTTGCAGCGAACTCAGCAATGTCTTAGCTTGGTGGCAAGAGATGTTCAAACCAGTTTTCATTTTAAACTCAGATTAGCTGTAAAAACAACTCACAATCTCTTGTGGCCAGAGATGAACGAACCAGTTTTTTGAACAAACTCAGTGTGTCCTGATCTTGAAGCAAGAGATGTTCGAACCAAGTTATTTCAAAAATCAGTATGTCTTAGCTTTGTGGCAAGAGAACCTAGAATGTCTTGCTTGATCTGGTGGAACCAGTTTATTCTTTAAACTCAGATATTCGTTTGTGGCAAGAGATGTCCGAACCGGGCTTTTTGGAAAACTCACAATCTTTGTGGCCAGAGATGTTCGAACCAGTTTTTTAAAAAAACGCAGTCCTGATCTTGTAGCAAGAGATGTTCGAACCAGGTTCCTTTAAAAACTCAGTATGTCTTTAGCTTTGTGGCAAGAGAACTTGGAATGTCTTGATCTGGTGGCAAGAGATGTCCGAACCGGTTTATTTCTTGTAACAACTCAGTATGTCCTTACCATTGTGGCAAGAGATGTTCGAACCGGGGTATTTGGCAAATTCAGTCTGTCCTAATCTTTGTGGCAAGAGATGTGCGAACCAGGTTTTCAAGCTCAGTATGTCCTGATCTTGTAACAAGAGATGTTCGAGCCAGGTTATTTTAAAAACTCAGTATGTCCTGATCTCGTGGCAAGAGATGTTCCAAACAGGTTATTTCAAAAACTCAGTATGTTAGCAAGAGAACTCAGTATGTCTTGTTGAACCAGGTTATTTTAAAAACTCAGTATGTCCTAGCCTTTGTGGCAAGAGATGTTCGAACCGGGCTGTTTGAAAAACTCAGTATATCCCAATCTTTATGGCAAGAGTTGTTCGAACCAGGTTATTTTAAAATTTCAGTATGTCCTAATCCGGCAAAACTAGAACGATGCTGAGAGGGTCAAAGGTGACGGTTGCCTGAGCAAAGATGACGCTCTTCACTTTGCAGGAGGAATGCAGACATGAGGGAAATCTTTTGACATTTTCGTGGCTGGAGTGCAAATCACATGCTGCAAGCACCGTAGCCATTTTGGCTCAAGGTACAAATCGGGCCCTTGCTTCACAGCAGGCCTTTTCCACTTGCAGAAAAACATGGAACACTGGCTACAAACCTTCTTGATCTTGGAGCGAACCCACATGGAACCCTCTGCAACGAGAGCCAGAACTGACATGGAAATCAATTGGTGCGAGACCAAGGGCGGGCAAGATGAGGAAGCCAGTGTTCTTCTATAATTGCCAGATGCTTTTCAATCATATCTGGAAGCGACAAAACCCCTTCAAGCAGTTGTGCTGGGATCATATCATCCTGTCACCTCCGGGGCTTGGGTGGAGGAGGGCAACTACTGTCCCCAAGTCCTGCCCTTCATGTGGAGAGCTCACCTCCCTTTAGCTTGCAGACTGCAAGGTTGGCATAGAGTAGTCTGTGCTAACCTGGCAGGCAAAGATTGAGGGAAGGCTCAGGCTGGCAACAGAGCAGGCAAAACTCAACACTGCAAGCAGATGGGAGAGAGTGAGCTTGAATGGATGGCAGTGACCTCTGGTGGCATGAATGTGTGCCACTCCACTTTTTTGGGGTATATTTTTGGGGTGACAGGAGAGATGTAAGTTGAGCAAGGTGCAGCTTGAGAGGAACGGAATGAATGTACACTTGGCTTAGCAGCTTAGCAGCACGAACCCCTGTGTTCGGGCTGTGCTCTTTCTTCTAACATCGAGTTTTCGGGCTTTGGAGTCTGTGGAAGTCTCGGTGGCATTGCTGTTTCTGCATGGCAAGGCTGATCGCCATGAGCCGCTGACGGCCATATCTCACCGAATGCACCGGATCTCTTTCGACCTCCGAAGTTAAGCGGTGGAGAGCCCGCCTAGTACTGGCCTGGGGGACCGGCTGGGAAGCGCTTAGGGTGCTGTCAGCTTTCTTGTGCTGCAGCCCGCCAAAGCACCACTGTCCAGATGTGCGAGATCGTCGACTGGTGCCTGGACAATGTGTTCATCCCAGAGGCAGGATTTGCCGGATTCCCTTCGGGGATCATCCGATAAAATTGGAACGATACAGAGAAGATTAGCATGGCCCCTGCGCAAGGATGACACGCACAAATCGAGAAGTGTACCAAGTTTTTTTCTTTCCGATGTGCTCAGGCTTGCAGCATCTTGTTAAGGAATGCAAGGAAGCGGAACGACACGAAGCAAACCGTGTTCATTATAAATGCAGGCCCTGGACAGAAGTTGTGCCGACTGAGCTTTGATGCAGGGAGTTTTAAAGCTAGAACAAGGCCAGCCTCCCATGTCAAGGATGCGGCCCCTGGCTTCTGCGGCTTGCGGTCTCCCTCAGGGGCAATGTTTGAGCCAGGCTGATCCAAACCTCGAATTTACAAGCTCAGTGTGTCCCTGTAGTTTGTAAACCGATCAAATGGACTGCCGCATCAAGCACTTGCTTTATGTAAGCCGCTTGCCGAGTCAAAGCAGGGTGCAGGACATGTTGCAAAGATGGTTTCTGCCGGGATAAATCCGGGCAGGTTGGAACAGGGGAACGACACGGAGAGGATTAGCCTGGTGCCTGTGCCGGGGGGACACGCGCAAGTCGGTGTGTGTATCGTATCCTTTGTACGGAGTTTGTGGCAATAGCCGCTTTGTGCTGTGGCAAACTCAGTTGCTTTTTTCTTTCGATAATCAAGGGTGCAAGGAATGTTCAATTGATGGTAAATCATTCTCAGCAAACCGTGTGTCAGCTATGGGGTTCGAGCCCATGCGCACTTGCGTGCAGTGGATCTTAAGTCCACCCCCTTAACCACTCGGGCAAACTGACATCTGCTCTGCGGATGCCCGCCAGCAACCTGACTTGTAGCCCTATATTGCCCGACCTTCCGTCACGATTGTCCGCCGAGTTGGTTTGCCCAGTCTCAGTCTTTGCCCAAGTCCTCGGCCTCGGCTCAAAACTTTCCGATATTGGGCAGCATGTCGGCCCGGAGTCTGATTGGGTGTTTTGACAGCCTAGGTCTTTGGTTTGCTTGTCTTCGAAACACAGCAGCAGCCTCTTTAGCTCAGTTGGTAGAGCATGCGCTCCGTAAGCGTATGGTCACGGGTTCGATCCCCGTAGGGGGCTATGTTGCGGCTGACATGCATCGCTGGCTCGCCCGCAGTTGAAGAATGGCGCAAGAACCATGATCTGTGCACAGAGCCCTGCTGCAGTGCTGAGTGCTGGCCATGGCGGGCTGTTTCCGGGCGGGCTCAGTGCAACCTGAACGTTAGCTGCATTAGCTAACCATTAGCAGCTTGTGATCATGCTTGCTGATGATGCTGCTGTCATATGTCGACATGGCGGTGCAAGGATATTGCTGGCTTGGGTCCGAAACAGCTGCAAGATCCGCTATAGTCTAGCTGGTTAGGATACTCGGCCCTCACCCGAGCGACCCGGGTTCGAGTCCCGGTGGCGGAATATTATTGGATTGCAGATGTGCGTGTGCAGAACCAAGCTACGGCTTGTGGTTCGGTTCTGTGTACCGAATCCTATGCAAATAACTTCGGCTGCTTGCAAGTTTTGTCGTCAGTTTCAACCAGCTCGAAGGAGGGGTCCAAGGCTTATTGCAGCTGCTTGTGTGATTTTTCAGAACCGCAGCAGAAAAAATCTTGATCCACCGCAAGCTTTTGAATGGGTTGAGTAAGTCCTGTCGCAGGGTTTGGAAAGCTCACCGGCCAAGAAGCTTGCCTGTCCTTTTCTATTGTGTGCCGAAAAAAACATACGGGTGGCACTGGTATTTTGCAACCTGTAGCCACCGATGATGTGGGATGCATTGCGAGATCTCACAGAAGCCCGCCTAGCTCAGTCGGCAGAGCGCAAGGCCCTTAACCTTGTGGTCGTGGGTTCGAGCCCCACGGTGGGTGTTCCTGCAAGTGGGTGCAGAGCATGCATTTGTTGTAAATTGTAATGCAAATTAAACTAATTAAACCTTAAAAAAAAATTGCTGTGGAACCCCTGAACCCCTGAACCCTAAACCCTAAACCCTAAACCCGAAGCCTTAAATTCAAACTAAACCTCAAAAGAATCTGTTTTTTTTTCGAAGCCTTGAACCCTGAACCCTAAACCCTAAACCCTAAACTCCAGACCCGCAAATCCTAAACCTTAAACATCAATCACAAAGTGCACCATGTTCTCGATCTTTGGGCTCGATCCAAATTGATCGTGACGAATCTATAGCAGTCTTCTGCAATGTGTTGCTGTTTTTATGCTTGTATGGGAACGGCCCCGACTGACTCGTTGCCCGATCGAAGCTGCCCGGTTAAAGTGATGATGTGGCGCATTTTTTCATTTCGCCCAGCACAATTTGGGAGGGATGACTGGACATCCATGCAGAATCCGCTGTAGTATAGTGGTTAGTATTTCCGCCTGTCACGCGGAAGACCCGGGTTCAATTCCCGGCGGCGGAGCTTTGGATGTGTTAAGATGAGTGTTCTCAACGGCACAAGTTCTCCTGCATGGCAGTGTGCCATGCTGTGGACTTGCTTGCTACGTGTTTTTCCTTTGCAGGAAAGCCAGGGTGTTACTGTTACTGCAATCAGAGAAAGCCATGATAGGAAAGTGCAGCGGAAGTTGCTTCCCCAGCACGACCTGCAGGATGATGGCTTTTTTGAACAATGCGGATTCTTTGTTTCGGCAGATCATCTTCAAGCTTTGCATTAAATGATGTTTGACTTGACTGGACCAGCAGCACCGTATCCTGTTAGTGCAAGTGACAGCTGTGGGGTTCGAACCCACGCCCTTACGGACTGGCGCCTGAAGCCAGCGCCTTAGACCACTCGGCCAAACTGTCCTTGTTATGGTTCGCATTGCAAGCCGTCCCCGTGTCTAGTGCAGTGTCGACGCACACAGTGTGTGCACTCAAGCAGCAGACGAACCGAAGCTAACCTGGACGGTGTAGTGTAGTCAGAAAAGAACATCAAAAAACTAGACGAACACTGCTCCAGATTTACTACATCTGCTAATCAGCATCAGATGTTGGCATCGTTCTAATTCAATAGTGGTCCCACGCGGGCTCGAACCGCGGACCTTACGGTTATTGGCCGTACGCTCTAACCAACTGAGCTATGAGACCTCTGAGAATGCTGTACGTACGGTTGTCACGTCGTAAGAACTACCCAAGAAAACATAAAACGAAAGCATGCTGATCAATTTAGAACAACGGTCCAACCCGTTTTTTTTCGATTTGACACCCGGCATGGAGCCCGAACCAATCCCGAACCTGCTCGTGCTAACTCTTCGGTCAAATGGTATACCTATTCGGGTTTCGAGTCCCGAATTGTTAGGTCTTTTGAAATATACTGTGCTCGCTGACGGCCATATCTCACCGAATGCACCGGATCTCTTTCGACCTCCGAAGTTAAGCGGTGGAGAGCCCGCCTAGTACTGGCCTGGGGGACCGGCTGGGAAGCGCTTAGGGTGCTGTCAGCTTTTTGTGAGGGAATCCTGGGGTTAACAGTTGCGACAGGCTTATCTGCCACTGCTGGGCAGTAGGATATGCTGCTTGTTGGAGTCGTGCCTCGGAGTTTCCGAGGATGCATACACATGCAGGGCAGCTGTGCCAAACACGGCGAACTTTTTTGTGCAAGACCATCGGTGTTAAAGTTGGCAGCTGGGCACAGGGCACGTGTTAGCTGGTTAGCTGCCAGCTTGAGTTGGCAAGATCAGACCAATGACTTGTTTCAGTTTCAAGCTCCGCTCCAGCACAGGTCCTGTGGCCCAATGGATAAGGCATCGGCCTACGGAGCCGGGGATTGTAGGTTCGAGTCCTACCAGGATCACTTTTGCCAAGACCCATGGTAAACAGATGTGACTTCACCGCCAAGTGCTGATTGACTTGGTCGTTGGTGAACTTAGGACCGAGAACAACAAGGCTGTGTGTCAGGCTGACATGCACGAGTGGAAGAGTGTGTTGTTGCTTGGTCGATGCAACGGATTCCGGCCGGGACGCTGCAGCTACGTTTTGTTTCTTCACCGCATAATATGCAGGGTTGTTTTGACGACTGGCCATGAGCACATCTGGGACCAGCATTGCTTGATGGAGACCGTTCTGTGTACTGTGCATAATGCCAGTACCGTAGCCATTTTGGCTCAAGGTACAAATCGGGCCCTTGCTTCACAGCAGGCCTTTTGTTGCTGCTGGCCTCGGGAACATATGCTGAAGACAGGGAACGGGTCTCTGCCTTTGCAGCAG
The DNA here is from genome assembly GCA_905221615.1 of Symbiodinium sp. CCMP2592. Classification (NCBI taxonomy): domain Eukaryota; class Dinophyceae; order Suessiales; family Symbiodiniaceae; genus Symbiodinium; species Symbiodinium sp. CCMP2592. Next base: position 3,207 of record CAJNDT010002639.1, on the reverse strand, counting down.
TTGCTTGGCCTCGGGATGAAACACCGTGTCCCAGAAGCCTTCTAGGATTCTAGGATTGGACAGAAACCGCCCATCTTCTTGCACACCCCATTTGCCGTATGCTTCTCAGGGAGACTCGATTGGCTCTGGAAGCGACAAAACCTCTTCAGGCAGTTGTGCTGGGATCATATCATCCTGTCACCTCCGGGGCTTGGGTGGAGGAGGGCAACTACTGTCCCCAAGTCCTGCCCTTCATGTGGAGAGCTCACCTCCCTTTAGCTTGCAGACTGCAAGGTTAGCATAGAGTAGTCTGTGCTAACCTGGCAGGCAAAGATTGAGGAAAGGCTCAGGCTGGCAACAGAGCAGGCAAAACTCAACACTGCAAGCAGATGGGAGAGAGTGAGCTTGAATGGATGGCAGTGACCTCTGGTGGCATGAATGTGTGCCACTCCACTTTTTTTGGGGTATATTTTTGGGGTGGCAAGAGACATGCAAAAGGCGGTTGACAAAGGTGGAGCTTGTGAGGACTGTGCACTCACCGGAGCCAGATTGACAAAGGTGGAGAGGACTGTGCACTCGCCGGAGCCACACTTATCCGTTCATACCATCCTTTGCCTGGGTTGCTCTTTAATCGACAACTTCTTTTGATGCCACCTTTAGCAAAGTTGCTTCCAAGACCAAAGCTCCAAAATTATTGCCGCTTAGTTGATCTCGAACGGATACTTTTTGGTTTCTCGGCGATGGGCAGCCACGCCAAGGCTTTGTTTTTGCACGAGAAGGCTGCTGATCCTGTCCCCGCTGACGGCCATATCTCACCGAATGCACCGGATCTCTTTCGACCTCCGAAGTTAAGCGGTGGAGAGCCCGCCTAGTACTGGCCTGGGGGACCGGCTGGGAAGCGCTTAGGGTGCTGTCAGCTTTCTTGTGATTGGGCTGCACCATCCACTGGGAATACAACAGACATGGGGATGGCTGCAGCTTGTCCTGAGATGTCGTTCTTTCTGGATATCGCATGTTCTTCTAAACCCAAAGCCAGATAAATCGACACCTGTGGGATTCGAGCCCACGCGGGGAGACCCCATCGGCTTAGCAGGCCGACGCCTTAGCCGCTCGGCCAAAGTGTCTTCTGCGGAAACCATTGGATTTCCGGGCTCGGTCGGGTAGGTGAGACAAGTTCCAACTCGGGGCCTTTTTTTCACTGGCAAATGTGGAGTTGTGGGTGTGGCTTGTGGATGAAGACTGTATTTGGGCTTTTTGTCTTGCAGCCTTGCATGCTTCTGTAAGGTGTGGCAGTGGCAAGGAAAATGCAAGGTGTCGTCGTCATCTTCGAAATGTGCAAGATTGTCGCATTGTGCCGAAACAACAAACATGCACATAGCTGATGCACCACTTGCCGGATTCCCTTCGGGGATCATCCGATAAAATTGGAACGATACAGAGAAGATTAGCATGGCCCCTGCGCAAGGATGACACGCACAAATCGAGAAGTGTACCAAGTTTTTTAAACAATGAGTTCTTTGCAAGGCTTTTGTGTGTGTGTGTGTGTGCTTTGTTACTTGGATCTGCCAGATGCAGAAGAAACGACTCGGCTAAGCTTCCTTGCAGCTGTAAGCGAGCTGTTGGAAGGTTGTTTTTCCCTGTGATCTAGTATGGCACAAGAGTCGTGTTCCACACCGAATTAGTCAGAGAATGTTTTTGTTCATGCCAAAATTCCAGCAAAACGAAGATTTTGAGCAATTTGAAGTGTTCCAAGAAGTTTAGTCGCTGCAACTTTGTTTGACTTGCAGTTTGTCTTTGCAATGTATTTGTTGGAGTTCAAGAGTTTTTTTTGGAACTCAGTATTTTTTAGCAGGTGTGATTTTGAACCAGTTTGTTTTTGAAACTTTGTTGAATGTGTTCTTTCACGCCAAAGATATCTGAACCGGACTATTTGACAAAATTTCAAATCTTGCAGAAATGTGTCAGGTAATTCTGAAAACTCAGTTTCTCGTGATCTTGCAGCGAACTCAGCAATGTCTTAGCTTGGTGGCAAGAGATGTTCAAACCAGTTTTCATTTTAAACTCAGATTAGCTGTAAAAACAACTCACAATCTCTTGTGGCCAGAGATGAACGAACCAGTTTTTTGAACAAACTCAGTGTGTCCTGATCTTGAAGCAAGAGATGTTCGAACCAAGTTATTTCAAAAATCAGTATGTCTTAGCTTTGTGGCAAGAGAACCTAGAATGTCTTGCTTGATCTGGTGGAACCAGTTTATTCTTTAAACTCAGATATTCGTTTGTGGCAAGAGATGTCCGAACCGGGCTTTTTGGAAAACTCACAATCTTTGTGGCCAGAGATGTTCGAACCAGTTTTTTAAAAAAACGCAGTCCTGATCTTGTAGCAAGAGATGTTCGAACCAGGTTCCTTTAAAAACTCAGTATGTCTTTAGCTTTGTGGCAAGAGAACTTGGAATGTCTTGATCTGGTGGCAAGAGATGTCCGAACCGGTTTATTTCTTGTAACAACTCAGTATGTCCTTACCATTGTGGCAAGAGATGTTCGAACCGGGGTATTTGGCAAATTCAGTCTGTCCTAATCTTTGTGGCAAGAGATGTGCGAACCAGGTTTTCAAGCTCAGTATGTCCTGATCTTGTAACAAGAGATGTTCGAGCCAGGTTATTTTAAAAACTCAGTATGTCCTGATCTCGTGGCAAGAGATGTTCCAAACAGGTTATTTCAAAAACTCAGTATGTTAGCAAGAGAACTCAGTATGTCTTGTTGAACCAGGTTATTTTAAAAACTCAGTATGTCCTAGCCTTTGTGGCAAGAGATGTTCGAACCGGGCTGTTTGAAAAACTCAGTATATCCCAATCTTTATGGCAAGAGTTGTTCGAACCAGGTTATTTTAAAATTTCAGTATGTCCTAATCCGGCAAAACTAGAACGATGCTGAGAGGATCAAAGGTGACGGTTGCCTGAGCAAAGATGACGCTCTTCACTTTGCAGGAGGAATGCAGACATGAGGGAAATCTTTTGACATTTTCGTGGCTGGAGTGCAAATCACATGCTGCAAGCACCGTAGCCATTTTGGCTCAAGGTACAAATCGAGCCCTTGCTTCACAGCAGGCCTTTTCCACTTGCAGAAAAACATGGAACACTGGCTACAAACCTTCTTGATCTTGGAGCGAACCCACATGGAACCCTCTGCAACGAGAGCCAGAACTGACATGGAAATCAATTGGTGCGAGAC
>CAJNDT010002638.1:0-29654 GCA_905221615.1 Symbiodinium sp. CCMP2592 | reverse complement strand
TTTCTTTTGGGCTCAGGTCAAATTTCCGGTTCAAGGGTCCCCAAACCTCAAGAATTTATTGCATGATTGAAATACACGAAAAGCTCGAGATTTATTTGTTTACCAGTGGTGAACCAATGCCTGTAAACCCTAAACCCGAAGCCCTAAACCTTAAGCCTTAGACCCTTAAGCAATAAAGCCTAAGCCTATATAAGCCTTAAACCCTCAGTCACCCCTAAGCCCTAAACCCTAAACCCTTATACCTTATACCTTAAGGCTTAAACCTTAAGCCCTGAGCCCTAAGCCCTAAACCCAAAACCAGCCCGGGCCCGCACAGAATCGGCGATCACGGTCGCGGTTTCGCTTGGCGACAAACTACCTTAAACCCCAAACCAAAAACCCAAAACCCTGAACTCTGTAGCTTCCAACATACATTGTTTACTTAATTGTAAGGTGTTTGTTGGCCTTGAAGCTAGAGCCCTTAAACCCTAAACCCTAACCTTCAACCAACAAGCATCAAAGCTGCAAAAACATCGAGTTTTTATTGGTTTCCTATTCCTTTTAAACCCTAAACCATAAACCCTAAACTACAGTTAGGGCTTAAGGTGATGTTTAGGTTTAAGGTTTCAGTGTTTAGTGCTAAGGAACACATTCGCCAAGACAAAAACCTTACCGGCAAGGTTGTCGCAGTTAAGTAGCCCAAACCCCGGAACCTTAGCCCTAAGCCCGAAACACTAAGCCCTGAGCCTTAAGCCTTAAGCCCGAAGCCTTAAGCCCTTAAGCCTTAAGCCCGAACCCACCCTGTAAAACCTTAGGATTCCTAATAGAACTCATTGGTGTCTCTAGGGAATAAGCTGATTGTCTTCAAAAACCTTGTGTTTTCATTGGATATATTACCATCATAAACCTTAAGCCTTAAACACCAAACCAGCCCGGGCCCGCACAGAATCGGCGATCACGGTCGTAGCTTCGCCTGACGAGAAACTACCCTAAAACCCTAAACCCCTAAACCCTAAAACCACTAAACCCTAAGCCCTCAAAGCCCTAAGCACTCAACCCTAAGCCCTAAACCCTCAGCCCCAAGTCCCAAGCCCTCATCCCTAAGCCTTGATCCCTAAGCCTTAAACCCTAAGCCCTAAACCCTAAACCTAAACCAACACCAACAACAACACCACCCAAAGGGGGATCCTACCAGATTTGACCCGAAATCGAATTTTTTATGCAAACTTTAGTACTGGAGGTGTCTCTTTTGGGCTCAGGTCAAATTTCCGGTTCAAGGGTCCCCAAACCTCAAGAGTTTATTGCATGATCCCTAAACCCCAAACCCTACTGTAAACCCTAAACCCTAAGCCCTAAAACCTTGAACCCAAACCTGTAAGTCAACCCTTAAACTCTGAGGCCTCACTGTGTGTGTTTGGAAAAATGCTTGCTTTGCTGATTTTCTTACATAAAAGCCAAAAATTTTCTCGCTTCGCGAGTACAGCGAGTTTTCAATTATACACACCGAAAATCACAGAAGCCTAACTGCAAGGTGTCTGTTCGGGCAAACCGAATCCCAATGCTTACCTTACTGATTTTCTTCATAAAAATCAAAAAAATCCTTCGCTTCGCGAGTGCGACAATGATTAAGCCATTGCAAAGCAAACTACACAAGCCTTACAACAAGGTGTCTGGTCGGGCTTACACCGAAACCCCTACACCCGAGAAGTAACTTATTTGCAAGGTGCTTGCTGGGGCAGAAATCGCTACCCTAAAACTCTTAACCTTTTCGTGTTCGCATATGTCGTACTTTCGTAGTGCTGCACCAGTACATATACTGGCACCTACATCTTTACCACCGAATTTCCTGAAATACAAGCCCCACAGCTCCCTCTTCACACACCCATTCATTTCGAAGGGCTGTTCCTCCAATCCTATACTCCAAAACCGAACCCCCGAACCAAAAGCCTTGAACCCACCCCTTCCAACCTTGAAGCCGAAACCTTCAGAAACTGACAAAAAAAGCCTTTAGCCCCTCCTCCTGCCAACCCCTGCCTATAAATCAAGCAAAAAAATTCGCCGGCCGGCTTCGCCGGCCGGCGGTTTCTTTTTATTTTTTTAAATTTTTATAAAAAAAACACATTCGTTTTTGAAAATATTTCTTTGCTTTTGGGGGCTTCGAGCCTGGTCTAGAGGTGTCGGACCAGCTCCAAAAACAGGCCTGTTCTAGCCCAGTGGTCCTTGGCCCGCCTCCCAACCCGAAGGTCCCTGGCTCGATCCCCCCTGTGCCCTCCTGCCCTCTTTTTCCCTCCCTCCCGACCTTCCCTCCCTCTCTTTTTAATTAAAAACGGAAAGGCCAAGGCGGCCCTGCCCTGGCCCCCTGCTGCCCCCTGCCCCCTGCACCCTGCCCCCTGCCCCCTGCCCCTGCCCTGCCCTGTCCCTGCCCTGTGTCCGGAAGGGGGGGAATAGGCCCACCTGTGGCCTAGTGGTCTGTGCTGTGCTTTAAGGGCCTTGAAGCTAGAGCCCTTAAACCCTAAACCCTAACCTTCAACCAACAAGCATCAAAGCTGCAAAAACATCGAGTTTTTATTGGTTTCCTATTCCTTTTAAACCCTAAACCCTAAACCCTAAACCCTAAACCCTAAACCCTAAACCCTAAACCCTAAACCCTAAACCCTAAACCCTAAACCCTCGTCGTCAGCACAGGGAAGACCTAAGGCTGGTTCAAGGCATTCGCTGGCACAAACACTGCTTGCCCAAGTCGCACATACACACACTGCAAGGCTTGCTCAGAACACAAGGTAGCAGGCAGGGGCAAAGCGGGGGGCAGGGGCAGGGGCAGGGGCAGCACAAGGGGCAGCAGAAAAAGGGGCAGGGGCAGGGGCAGGGCAGGGGCAGGGGCAGGGGCAGGGGCAGGGGCAGGGGCAGGGAGGGGCAGGGGCAGGGGCAAGGGCAGGGACAGGGCCAAGGGCAGGGGCAGTGGCACTCTGGTGCCACCCCAGACCCTTAACCCTACAAGCTTTAAGCCTGATCAGCACTATAAATAGGTTTACGAAATTTATAGGATTTACAGAGGAAAAACATCCTTATAAACCCTAAAACCCCCTTGTGCCCAGGCCCTTCCTCTACTCTGGGGCCCAGGGCCCTTCAATTTACTTAAACCTCCCCTCTGGGGCCCAGGACCTATCAATTTACTTAAACCTTGCTCTGTGGCCAAGACCTTTCAATTTACTTAAACCTGTCTTATCTGCACTGCAGATAGGTTCACGAAATCCATAGGATTTACAGAAGAAAAATAGGTTTCACATCCTTATAAACCCCAAAAACCCCTCCTCTGGTGCCCAGGCCCTTCCTCTACTCTGGGGCCCAGGGCCCTTCAATTTACTTAAACCTCCCCTCTGGGGCCCAGGACCTATCAATTTACTTAAACCTTGCTCTGTGGCCAAGACCTTTCAATTTATTTAAACCTGTCTGGAGCCTTATCTGCACTGCAAATAGGTTTACGAAATCCATAGGATTTACAGAAGAAAAATAGGTTTCACATCCCTATAAACCCTAAAACCCCCTCCTCTGGTGCCCAGGCCCTTCCTCTACTCTGGGGCCCAGGGCCCTTCAATTTACTTAAACCTCCCCTCTGGGGCCCAGGACCTATCAATTTACTTAAACCTTGCCCTGTGGCCAAGACCTTTTTTTTTTTATTTCTTTTTTTTTGCTTTGTTTTTGTCTTTTTTTTGTTCTTTTTTTTTGTTTTGTTTTTGTTTTTTTTTTTTTTTTTTTTTTTTTTTTTTTTTTTGTTTTTGGTTTTTTCTTTTTTTTTTTTTGTTTTTTTTTTTTTTCCTTTGTTGTTTTTCAATTTACTTAAACCTGTCTGGTGCCTTATCTGCACTGCAAATAGGTTCACGAAATCCATGGGATTTACAGAAGAAAAATAGGTTTCACATCCTTATAAACCCTAAAACCCCCTCCTCTGGTGCCCAGGCCCTTCCTCTACTCTGGGGCCCAGGGCCCTTCAATTTACTTTAAACCTCCCCTCTGGGGCCCAGGACCTATCAATTTACTTGAACCTTGCTCTGTGGCCAAGACCTTTCAATTTACTTAAACCTGTCTGGGGCCTTATCTGCACTGCAAATAGGTTCACGAAACCCATAGGATTTACAGAGGAAAAATAGGTTTCACATCCTTATAAACCCTAAAACCCCCTCCTCTGGTGCCTAGGCCCTTCCTCTATTCTGGGGCCCAGGGCCCTTCAATTTACTTAAACCTCCCCTCTGGGGCCCAGGGCCTATCAATTTACTTAAACCTTGCTCTGTGGCCAAGACCTTTCAATTTACTTAAACCTGTCTGGGGCCTTATCTGCACTGCAAATAGGTTCACGAAATCCATAGGATTTACAGAGGAAAAATAGGTTTCACATCCTTATAAACCCTAAACCCTAAACTAAGCGAGGGGCCGAAATCGTCGAACGACAGGCCCCGAGCGCTCTGGCCGAGGGCCTAACAGCCCGAGCGCCCCTACGAAAAGAGCGGGACGCGGAGAGGGGAGGGTAAAGCCTCCCCGGTCTGACCTGCACAGGTCAACGGTGTAAAGCCCATGGCAGACCCCAACGGGAAGTCTTCGAAACGAGGGACCGCCGTATCGGGACCACCTCTGGCGTAGCTATATAATAACCCCAAACCGTGGGCCATTTGCTCTGGTCGGGGTGTTTTGGGTTAGGATTTAGGATTTAGGATTTAGGATTTAGGATTTAGGGTTTAGGATTTAGGATTTAGGATTTAGGGTTTAGGATTTAGGATTTAGGATTTAGGTTTTAGGGTTTAGGATTTAGGATTTAGGATTTAGCCTCCGGAAATTTGGATTTCTGCTGGTGATTTTCAAATGACAAATTCTGTTCATAAAATGTGCCTTTTAGAGAAGGCCGGTTGCGAATCTCGAGGTCCCCTCCTTTCTTTTCGTGTGGCTGCTCTTAAGCTTCCGGATTTCAATATTTAGTCGCGCTTGTCCTTTTCCGAAAAGGACAACCAGCTCTAAAATCTAGATTTAAGATTTCGGATTTAGGATTTAGGGTTCAGGGTTTAGGATTTAGGATTTTAGGATTTAGGATTTGGTGTTTAGGATTTAGGATTTAGGGTTTAGGATTTAAGATTTAGGGTTTAGGATTTAGGATTTAGGATTTAGGATTTAGGGTTCAGGATTTAGGATTTAGGATTTAGGGTTTAGGATTCAGGATTTAAGATTTAGGATTTAGGATTTAGGATTTAGGGTTTAGGTTTTAGGATTTAAGATTTAGGATTTAGGGTTTAGGATTTAGGATTTAGGATTTAGGATTTAGGGTTTAGGATTTAGGATTTAGGATTTAGGATTTAGGATTTAGCCTCCGGAAATTTGGATTTTTGCTGGTGATTTTCAAGTGACAAATTCTGTTCATAAAATGTGCTTTTTAGAGAAGGCCGGTTGCGAATCTCGAGGTCCCCTCTTTTCTTTTCGTGTGGCTGCTCTTAAGCTGCCGGATTTCAATATTTAGTCGCGCTTGTCCTTTTCCGAAAAGGACAACCAGCTCTAAAATCTAGATTTAGGATTTAGGATTTAGGATTTAGGGTTTAGGATTTAGGATTTTAGGATTTAGGATTTGGTGTTTAGGATTTAGGATTTAAGGTTTAGGATTTAGGATTTAGGATTTAAGATTTAGGATTTAGGATTTAGGGTTTAGGATTTAGGATTTGGGAACCAGCTCTAAAATCTAGATTTTCCAAAGCTGTCAAACGATAAGGTTAAAGGGCCGAGCCGGCCCTGCCATGCCGAAGGCCCGAAAAGGGCCGAGGCTACTCCCAGCCGTTGCCTAGGCCGCAACTTAAACAACTGGAACCTTATGGGTGCAAATTTCTTGGATTTTTGGTTTCCAAAGCTGTCAAACGATAAGGTTAAAGGGCCGAGCCGGCCCTGCCATGCCGAAGGCCCGAAAAGGGCCGAGGCTACTCCCAGCACTTGCTTAAACCACAACTTCAACAACTGGAACGTTCATGGGTGCAAAAATATAAAAGCCCCCCTTGATAGGGGGGTTGGGGGGTAGAAACCCTAAACCCTAATAGAGTATAGTTTGGGTGGCCGGGGTGGGTTTACAAGCAACGCGAGCGCGCGGCCCGGGGTGCTTCACACCCGAGCGCGCGACTTCGCTTGCCACACCCTAAACCCTAAACCCTAAACCCTAAACCCTAAACCCTAAACTGAAGCGAGCTGCGGGCGCTGCGAATAGCAGCAGCGAGCGTGCCGAAGCGTCAGTGAGGCTGGCTCCGGAGCTGGCGCGACAGGCGCAGCGAAGGAGCCCCAGCACTGGCTCAGGTGCTGGCGCATGCGACAGGCATGCTAGCCAATCAGAACAATATGACCCTAAACCTCCAACCTCGGAGGTTGGTGTCCCTCTCCCTGCCTTGGCCCTGGCCCCCTGGCCCGCCTAGTCCTGGTCCTGGGCCTGGTCTTGCCCCTGGCCCAGCGCCTGCCTGGCCTAGGCCTGCCCTGCCCTGCCCCGCCTGGCCCTGGCCCTCTGGCCTGGCCCCTGGCCTGGCTTGGGCCCTAACCCGTCTGGCCCCCTGCCCCTTGGATTTAAGATTTAGGATTTAGGGTTTAGGATTTAGGATTTAGGATGTAGGATTTAGGGTTTAGGATTTAGGATTTAGCCTATGCGCCTGCCTGGGTGGGCCGGCCTGGGCCCTCCTCCCTGGCCTGGCTGTGGCAGGTCTTGGACCAGGGACTGTTGCGCCCCACCCTCCGCTTGTCCCGGGGCCCCCCCGGGACAGTTGTCCCAGGGGCCCGTCCTTCCCTGCCCTGCCTGCCCTGCCCCCTGCTCCTGCTCTCCCTGCTCCCCTGCCCTGCCCTGCCCTGCCCTGCTCTGCCCTGCTGCCCTGTCCTGCCCCGCCCACTGCCCTGCTTGGCCTGATTTTGGGCCACCGCCAGACCAAGCCACAAACCTTGAAAAAAACCCTAAACCCGACAAAGGTCATAGACTGGGTGGGCGGGTAGGGCGAGAGCGTTGAACCTGGGCGCACACCACAACACACGTCTCGCGTGGTGGTGTGCGCGGAGCATCGACACACCCTAAACCCTAAACCCTAAACCCTAAACCCTAAACCCTAAACCCTAAACTGAAGGCCGACCCCCCACCGCAGCGAATGGGGTCGGCCGCAGCAGGCGGACCGGAAGGCGCCTGCCGGACCGTAGGCGATGGCTGAAAAGCGAGCCGTAGGTCCTGGACCTCAGTTCCACGCGGCTCCAGTGAATAGGCCGCTACTGTCAGCCTATAAAGTAATAACCCTAAACCTCAGTGCAAACGGCCGGGGACGCCTGGATTCCTCCTTTCTGGGCCCCGGTAAACCTTCGTGCAAATGGTCGGGGACGCCTGGATTCCTCCTTGCTGCCTTTGAAGAGCCTTAAATTAAACACCCGGAACCGAGGATTAAGGACTTGACAAGAAATTAAGGACTCGAGCTTGAATTAAGTGCAGGAGCTTGAATTTCAGGATTTGGACTTAAAATTAAGGACCCGAAGCTCCAAATTAAGAACCTGGAGCTTACAATGCAAGGGTTTTTGAAAACACTGGTCCTTCTTCATCCTCAAAACTGCAAGGCTTTTTGTGCCTTTGGGGTTCCGCGCACCCTCCGCCACCGGATGCATTACGAAGGCCTGTGAGCCATTTCGCCTGCAGGCCAAAAAAAAAAGATGTTCTTCAGCTGACAACCAGCCACAAAACAGCCTCCTGGGGCAAGCTTTGCGAGCCATTTCGCCTGGAGGCCAAAAAAAAAAGATGTTTTTCAGCTGACAATTAGCCAGAAACAGCCTCCTGGGGCAAGCTTTGCGAGCCATTTCGCCTGGAGGCCAACAAAAAAAGATTTTCTTCAGCTGACAACCAGCCACAAAACGGCCTTCTGGTGCAAGCTTTGTGAGCCATGTCCCCTGCAGGCCAACAAAAAAGGATTTTCTTCAGCTGACAACCAGCCACAAACAGCCTCCTGGGGCAAGCTTTGTGAGCCATTTCGCCTGGAGGCCACTAAAAAAAGATTTTCTTCAGCTGACAACCAGCCACAAACAGCCTCCTGGGGCAAGCACAGAGCCACCAAGATCCGGAAGTACGATTTGTTGCGGATAAGAGTGTGACACACAGAGCCACCAAGACCCGGAAGTACGATTTGTTACGGATAAGAGTGGGCCACACAGAGCCACCAAGACCCGGAAGTACGATTTGTTACGGATAAGAGTGGGCCACACAGAGCCACGAAGACCCGGCAGTACGATTTGTTACGGCCAAGAGTGGGCCAGAAAGAGCCACCAAGACCCGGCAGTACGATTTGTTACGGCCAAGAGTGGGCCAGAAAGAGCCACCCAAACCCCGGCAGTACTATTTGTTACGGACAAGAGTGGGACAGAAAGAGCCACCAAGAACCGAACCCTCAAGAGCAGGATAAATAGAAATTGTATTTGCCACACCGTTGGGAAGCACCAAGATGCCAGCAAACAGTGCAGAACAAAAACACAACATTTTGTTAACCCTAGTTGTTGTGCTCAACATCCTTGAAACAAGAAGTCAAGAACCAGTGCAGAAAAAAAGCCCCATTGTGTTAGTCCTAGTTGTCGTGCTCAACATCCTTAAAACAAGAAGCCAAGAACCAGTGCAGAAAAAAAGCACCATTTTGTTAGTCCTAGTTGTCGTGCTCAACATCCTTAAAACAAGAAGCCAAGAACCAGTGCAGAAAAAAAGCCCCATTTTGTTAGTCCTGGTTGTCGTGCTTAACATCCTTGAAACAAGAAGCCAACAACCGGCTCCTTCCCCCACCGGACCTCTCACGATTGACACCTGCTGTCAATCTGGCAAGGGAGTGTGACAGCCATCCGCCGGGAGGGTCCAGAGCTACTGACAATCCAACCAGATTGACACTGCCGCCCCCCGGATTGACACGGGCCGCCCTCCCTTCAGCAGGATACATAGAAATTGTATTTGCCACACCGTTGGGAAGCACCAAGATGCCAGCAAACAGTGCAGAACACAAACACCCCATTTTGTTAACCCTTGTTGTCGTGCTCAACATCCTTAAAACAAGAAGTCAAGAACCAGTGCAGAAAAAAAGCCCCATTTTGTTAGTCCTAGTTGTCGTGCTCAACATCCTTAAAACAAGAAGCCAAGAACCAGAGCAGAAAAAAACCCACCCCATTTTGTTAACCCTGGTTGTCGTGCTCAACATCCTTAAACCAAGAAGCCAAGAACCAGTGCAGAAAAAAAGCCCCATTTTGTTAGTCCTGGTTGTCGTGCTCAACATCCTTGAAACAAGAAGCCAACAACCGGCCCCTTCCCCCACCGGACCTCTCACGATTGACACCTGCTGTCAATCGGGCAAGGGAGTGTGACAGCCATCCGCCGGGAGGGTCCAGAGCTACTGACAATCCAAAGGGGCAAACGGCCAGCAAGGGAGTGTGACAGCCATCCGCCCCCTTTCCACCAAGCTCCACCCAGATTGCCACCAGCTGACAATCTGAAGCCCTGAAGATTGCCACCTGCTGACAATCCAAAGGGGCAACCGGCCAGCAAGGGAGTGTGACAGCCATCCGCCCCCTTTCCACCAACCCCCACCACGATTGCCACCTATTGGCAATCTGTACCCCCTTAAGATTGCCACCTGTTGGCAATCTGTACCCCCCTAAGATTGCCACCTGCTGACAATCTAGATCCCCTGTGATTGCCACTTGTTGGCAATCTGTACCCCCTAAGATTGCCACCTTTTGGCAATCTTCCGCCCCCTTTCCACCAACCCCCACCACGATTGCCACCTATTGGCAATCTGTACCCCCTTAAGATTGCCACCTGTTGGCAATCTGTACCCCCCTAAGATTGCCACCTGCTGGCAATCTAGATCCCCTATGATTGCCACTTCTTGGCAATCTGTACCCCCTTAAGATTGCCACCTGTTGGCAATCTATCCCCCTAAGATTGCCACCTGCTGACAATCTAGATCCCCTGTGATTGCCACCTGTTGGCAATCTGTACCCCCCTACGATTGCCGCCTTCTGACAATCTAGACCCCCTAAGATTGCCACCCCTTTGGGGCCTGGAGATTGTCACTCGGGGCCTGGCGATTGTCACTTTGGGGCCTGGAGATTGTCACCTGGGGCCTGGCGATTGTCACTTTGGGGCCTGGAGATTGTCACTCGGGGCCTGGCGATTGTCACTTTGGGGCCTGGAGATTGTCACCTGGGGCCTGGCGATTGTCACTTTGGGGCCTGGAGATTGTCACTTTGGGGCCTGGAGATTGTCACTTTGGCGTTGTGGGTGGCCTGGTTGCAAGTTTTTGCAGGTTTTGAGAGGTTTTTAAAGGCTCAGAGTGGTTTTAAAACGTTCTAAGTGGCTTCCGAAGTTATTTCAAAGGGCTTTAAGCAGTCTTGAAGCCGGGCAAAATTGACACCCACCGTCAATCTACGACCGCCCGGGGACCAGGATTTCCCCGACCCGCGCGCGTACACACAATGCGCTTTTGGACCCTCCGCTCGCCCCCTAAGGGGACATGCTAACTGTCTTTTGGAAGCTAGTAATGGCGTTGAACTACAGCGACTGCTGTACGCGCCAGTTCACTAGCGAAGCGGCCTCCAAATACCTAAAAAGAGCCGAGGTGCCTTCCTTGAGCATTCCAAAAGTAGGCCGCGGGCATACTTTTGGGATGTGTGCCACGGACGCGCTTTGCGCGAGGATCGGTTTGTTTTCCTCAGTGCCAAGGGCCAAGGGGGCTTCCCATTGAGCCTGTCAACGGGAACGCGTGTACTCGCTCGCGGGTGCGCGTTACTACCGGGGATCCGATCTATCTCCAATCGGTGAACACATATGGGCGAAGGATGTTTCAATCCGACCAGAAACATCGGGGAAGCAGGGAGCGTGTGCTGCGGGACATTCTCTTATAAGGCACCTAAAATAAGGCCATCCCAGTACTAAGTACGCTGGGGGGTGCCTTCGAAGACCTTCACACTCTCATACTTCCCACGCATGCATTCACTGAACATGTCCAAGCCAAGGACTGATTTTTGGTGCAAGCGACTCGGCTGCAATTAAACACGTGCATGTCCACGGCCATCATCAACATATATGTTAACTCAACATGTGCTCGCCCAGGCATTGCTCTGGTGGTCGCAACTCGGCTGCAATCAAACATGTCCACGTCTAGAGCGTGCTTGCGTCATGCTTGCGTCATGCTTGCATCAATTTCCCTGCCGAAGCCAAGGCGCGGTCAGATGAGGCGAGAGCCGCCTCCAGACTGCATCTAGAATCTAGACGCAAACCTCGAGTCCGCACAAGCCTTTCAGGGAGTTTTCAAGGGTTAGTCTGGCAGAATTGCCTCGCTTATTGGGGCTTTGGGAATGAAAACCTCTTGGAGAATTGTTTCGCTTATTGGGGCGTTAGGAAGGAAAACCTCTTGCAGAATTGTTTCGCTTATTGGGGCGCTAGTAAAGAAAATCTCTGGCAGAATTGCTTCGCTTATTGGAGCTTTTGGAATGAAAAACTCTTGCAGAATTGTTTCGCTTATTGGGGCGTTAGGAACCAAATTCTCTGGCAGAATTGTTTCGCTTATTGGGGCTTCAGGAATGAAAACGTCTTGCAGAATTGTTTCGCTTATTGGGGCGTTAGGAACCAAATTCTCTGGCAGAATTGTTTCGCTTATTGGGGCTTCAGGAATGAAAACCTCTTGCAGAATTGTTTCGCTTATTGGGGCGAGATCATTATTGGCGAAAGAGTCATGTGGTCAGGTGTCGCCGGCAGTACACAGCAAATCAACCTTGTCGACCATGACGTCAGAGCCAAGGTACAGCCTCGATCGCAACTCGACTACAACAAGCTACGCTGTGTTGTCTTGTGATTGCATTCATTCCCTGCACGTGCGAAATCTCGATGTATGCTAGGTGTTGGCATGGACCGCCCCCTACGTGCATGCACTGCTTGCAAAGCTTCCTTGCGCATCCTGGTTGCGAACCACCTGGCAATCCTTATCCTCGTGCAGCTTATGAAGGACATCTCTTGCAAAGCTCCTCCTCCGTGGCTGTAGCTATTTTCTAGGTAGAGCCACAGCGTACTCCAGCCGAAGTACAGCTGGAAATGGTTTCGGTGTCCCACTCAGGAAGACAAACAGGTGCGCGAGTGAAAAAACATATTCGGCCCCATGCATCTTTCACGAGTGTTCTAAGATGTGCACACAGCTGACTTTCCAGCTGCTTTCATTGAAGTGCCGCGGCGATCAAAAGCAGCAGCTAGAGTTGTAGTACTTGCTACTTAGCTTTTCCCTCTTCTTCTGCAGCCATGGGCAAGTCGACCCCGCGCAAGTCTGCCGGCAAGCACGTCGCCAAGGATGGCAAGGGCAAGGCCAAGTATCCGCCCGGCGTTCCCTTCTACAAGCTACTCGCGAAGGCGTCCCTCCGCAGCTGGCCCGACGAGGATGGTCGCATGCTCTTGACGGAGAAGCAAGCTCCTTCGGACTATTTCACTGCTTCTAAGCTGGCAGAGCAGCTAACAGCGGAATCCTCCGAGTGCATTGCTCGGCTTGGCTTGGGGGTCAGCATGGCTTCTGCGTCGCTGGAATCTTGTTCAGAAGCTCTGGCGGCGCTACCGACGTCTTCGGCCGACAAGAAGTTTGCGCGGACCGGGATTCCCGCCGTCAAGAAGCTTCTGGAAGCTCTCCGTGACTCGCTCGCTGTGGTCAACATGACGAACAAGGAATGTGCAGATGCTTCGTCGGCATCGCCCCACATCGAGAAGGTGCTGAAGAAGTTGGGGAAGAAGGAGGCGCTGAAACAGCAAGTCAAGGACTTTGCGCGCCTGGCGGACACCGGCTCCCGCATGTACGCAGGTGCCATGGCCGGCCTGGAGCTCTGCGCCCTGGCGGCCAACCCGAAAGCCTGGGCCAAGAAGATCCCGGAGGAGCCGAAGCAGGACAAGGCCGTGCAGAAGTTCGTCCGCAAGAAGACTCTCGAGAGTTGCGCGCAAGCCGTGGCAGCGACCAATGCTGCTCGCTTGGAAGCCAAGGCTCCACGTAAGAAGCGGGTTTTCGGAGACAGCAGCAATGAAAGGGAAGCCGACTCCGGCTCCGAGTCCGATCAGAACTCCGGGGACAAAGCCTCTGACAGCGGCAGTGACAAGGATTCCCGCTCCTCGTCCACCTCCCATGGAAGCGACAAGAAAAGGAAGGCGAAGAAGCCCAAAGCTCCGAAGAAGAAGCCCCCGGCGGCGGAGAGGTCAGCTGCGGAGAAGCCGCCTGCAGTCGAACTCGCTGTGGACGACGAGGAGGACGAAGCGGAGGAGGATGCAGCCGCCGACCCGCATCTGTCTTGGGAAGAGTCGGAGGTGAGCAAGTTTGCCCACGAGTTGCAGACCATGGTCGCGAATCAAGACACGAAGAAGGAGCGTCTCCCCTTGTCCGCGTTGGTCGCTCTGTTGGATAACGTGCCCGAGGCCGTGTTGGCGGAGCATGGACTTGCCAAGGCTCTGCAAACGTTGAAGCAGATGACGCGCTTACCAAAGAAGGAAAAGTTGATCAAGATCTTCGAGAGCATGCAGGGCATGGTTGACAAGGCAAAGAGCGTGCACGAAGAGGTCCGTGCTGCTCCGGACGCAGGCTTGCCCGAGGCGCCTGCGCCGCCAGAAGACGCGCCTGCCGAAGTTCCGGAGATCGCAGAGAAGGAGCCGGGCGACGACTGACTGAGTGCCCGGGCAAGCCGGCAGCGTTGCGGCAGCGCGAATAGCACAGGCACAGCCCTTCGCTTTTGCTGTACAGCATCTGACCTCAGTGTGAACTGCATATGGGCTGCGAGATCAAAATCGTGAATGCTGCGCAACTGCACGCCCTTGTCTCATCAAGCCCTGCGCTGCAGTGCTGCGCATTCAACGGAACAAGTTACCAGCCCTGGCTCGAGCTATAGCATTTCAATAAGAACACTTCGCTGCGATCTCGCAAGCCTCTTGATCAGGGCCATGCCTTCCGTGTGTCCTGGCACAGCAAGCTCTGCTTGTGTCTTCTCGCCGCAAACCCCGGCCGTGCAGCCCACCGATGCAAGTTTCCAACGTGTGCCCCTTGTCGGCAAATCAATGGAATGAGCGGCTGTTGCACGTGCATGTGCGGAGGGAGGCAAGCAATGGCAAACGGCATCGCGTCCGTGCTTGACCTGTAGTCGACCGGCTGAGGTCTTCTGTGATGCGCCCCGGCTAGCCACCGCCTGTGTCCAGCAACGGTCGCGTGGACAACTCAAACGCTTGCTGCTGGCCCTGACGCCCGAGTACCAGCGTCTTGCCGTGGAGCGGGTGCCGAACGAATTCCGTGGCTACTTCCAGGCAGAGCTGGCCAAGCCGCGGATGTGCATGGGCATGGATGGCGAGCGATGTACTTTCGCGCTGGCAACACGTGGAGGCCCAGCTCAGGTGAAGGGCCGAGACACAAGATGCCTGTTCTGTCGACCCGAAGATCTTTGGCCTCTGTGCGAAGACGACGCTGGCAAGCGAGAGGCAGGGTGCGTTGCGTGCGCTTTTAGTATTGTTGCGTTGCATTATGATGCATTCTACCTTCCACCAGGTGCTGGGCAAGCTCCGTCGAATGTCGACAGCCAGCCGTGCCCGTGCTCTGGCAGAGCGCTTGCCGCCTGAGGCCGTGCAGTACTTTCAAGCAGAGTTGCACGGCCCCAAGCGTGCGGCCGGGCGGGGTGGCCGGCGTCGTCTGCTGGACAAGCAGCACCTCCCGGACTTGTGGAAGGGCGCCTTGGCGTCGCGGCAAGCAGCCGGAGCCCCCGCATCGGCTGCGATGAAGAAGAAGTATCGAGAGCGGGTGCTGGAAGACAGGGCTCGGGCGCGGCGCCGCATGGGCCGGCCAGCAGAGCGAACCCGAGCTGGCGAGGCCGTCGAGAACACCACTGGGTTGCCTCCGGCGAAGCGGCGCAAATTGGCCGAGGACTTCGAGCGCTGGTGCCTGTTCGACTCGTGGAGCCTGTGCGACAGCTGCGGCCTCCTCGCGCCTTGCGACCTCACAGAGAGCCGGCTCGGCAGGCCGCAGCAACCCACGCATCTCTCGGGCAAGTGCTCCAGGTGCAAAGCAGTGCGGGCGCAGCCGGTCGTGACGATGGCAGATGTGCCGGAAGCGTTGCGTGGGCTCACTCCGGAAGCTGCGCAAGCCCTGTCACCCTTGGAGATCGATGTGGGGCCGGTCATTCGTGCCGAGCACAAGTCCGGCTACCGTCAGAAGACGACGCTGATCCGTTTCCGCTGGCACACGACGGCGGTGAAGAAGCGCATCAAGCTGTTGCAGGCCAGGGATTCGGAGTAGATCTCTTTGTCTCTAGGTATCATACTTGTCGCTCGTGCCTTGGCCAGGACCTGGACATGCGGGCAAAGGCCCGTGCGGCTTACGACTTCCTGATGGAATCGGACGACACTCCCTACGCGACCTTCGTGGGCGAGCACGGGGAGTTTCTGCGGGAGCATCCCGGGGCAGACGAGCTTACTCGCCGCCGCAGGCTGCAGTTCATTGAGCGCGTGGGCGTGGAGTGCGCCCTCTGGCCGGTCCTCTTCTGGGACGTCAAGAACACCTTCACGCACGAACGTGCCACGGATCCCAGGCGGGTGATTCGCCAGGAGCGGGCCGCGACCTTGGAGCAAGTGCTGAACACCGGTCGGCACAGTGCTGGCGAGAGCGAGAGCGACAGCAACAGCGAAGAGGAAAGCCAGCACAGCGACGAGGAGGGTGTGGAGGACGCTGGCACCACGCGACACAGCATGAAGAGGCTCTTCGCTGCCTTGGCGCTGGGTCGCCTGCTGGGCTACGCCGCCGACTTCCAGCTGCTGCAGTTCGTGTACGACCTGAACCTCTGGAGCAGCATCGGCTCCAAGAAGAACTTGCAGCTGCCGACGCCCATGCGCCTCATGGTCAAGGGCGAGGCCTTCAGCCCTGACTACTGGCGCGGCGTGCACTATGCCTTGCTGGACATGGTGCGGCAAGTGGGCTACCCCCGCATCTTCTTCACCATCGCCCCCTACGAGTGGAGCTTCCCCTACCACGAGTGGGTCCGCGACGAGATGCAGAAGCTGCTCAAGGAACGCCTCTTCCTGCCGGTGGCGGAGACGCTGCACATGGTGCACGTCATGGTCCAAGCTGTGAAAGGCTTGCTCTTGGGGCAAACAGGGGGATGGGCGCGGCAGCAGGCTTGGACGAGCAACATCTTTCGGGTTCTTGACGAGCACGGTCGAGCCCGCCGCCTGCACTACTTCTTGCGTCTGGAGTATCAAGACGGGACCCGCAAGGCAGCCACCCAGGACTACCACGGCTCCGGCAGAGTCCACGTGCACGTCGTCATCTTCGTCAAGCCCGAGGACGTCGAGCAGCTGAACCTCGTCGAGACCGTGTCTGCCACGCTGCCCGAAGATGCAGACCTCCGCGGCTACGTCGAAGGCAGCCAATATGACCGGGACAAGAAGAGCGGCTGGCCCGTCCACGAAGCACCGACTTTCTTCGACCGCGAGGCAGGCGCCTGGCGCCTTCAGCACACGGAGGACGACCACGCGGCGGGCTTGCGCCCCTACATCGTGGACTTGATGGAGGTGCTCCACTGCCACCAAGACTTCCAGATGTGCGACGACGACGGCCTGCTTCGCGCCTACGTTACCAAGTACGTCAGCAAGTTCTCGGATGCGGCCAGTGAGGAGTGGCTGAACGACGACGCGGAGGCCATGAGCATCGCGGCCACCGTGCTCATGCGTTACCGGCCGCTGGAGCCCGAGATGGTGCTGCAGCTCTTCGGCGCCAAGTTCCGGCAGTGGCACCTCTCCACGCAGAGCGGCGGCAAGCGCGATTTCGTGGCGCCGTACCCGGACCAGGATCCCAAGCCGCGCGAGGTGGAGCTATACGAGCAGGCGGAGTGGGCCTGCGGGCGCATCAGCCTCCTCGACTATCTACGTAAGACCACGGCCGAAGGGAAGATCTGCCACTGGCTCAAGAAGAAGCACAGGGAATCCGGCAGCGAGGCCACCCTGGAGGAGTTTGCTGCGAGCTACGTGATGCAGGGCGAGAAAGTCGTGGCCGCCGAGACCGTCTCCAAGTTCAACGACCGCTTCTTCGGTCAGTGGCTCATGCTTCATGTTCCCTTCGAGAAGGCCACGGACTTCTGCCTGCCCCAGAACCTCGCGCGACGGCTCCCGGAAGCCCACAAGTACTTCGCCATGGCGGTCCTCTGCGAGCATCCGGTGGCGCAGGCCATGTGGCAGGACGACGAGAAGATCCGCGCGGAGCTGAAGATGGAGGCGCACACCAAGGACCACGTGGACACCATCCTCGCCATGATCCGCGCTCACCGCGGCATGCTTCAGGAGTACCTGGACGGCTCCCTGGATGCCCGAAAGGAGCAGCAGGCCCAAGAGAAGCGCCGCGGCAAGGCCTCCAAGAAGAAAGCGGGTCCTGTGGATGCCAGCAAGTTCAACAGAGAGCAACTCCGCGCCTCGTCTGCATCAGCCTCTGCATGTAAAGCAAGCGTGCAAATTAAAGCTTCGCTCCTGACCTGCTGCGAGGCTTCAAAGAGCGCGTGGACACCGCCGTGGACCGCGCGTTGACCATCGAGGAAACAGAGGACGAGGGCGAGGCAGACCGTCTACGACAAGAAGCTCGAGGCAGCAAGGCCAACGTTTGCCTGGGGCCCCCTGGCACTGGCAAGACCACCGTGATCTTCTCGTGCATCGATCGGGCTTTGGCCAAGGGCGGCAAGGTCTTGATGGCTCTGCCGACGGCCCAGCTGTCCAGTCGCATGAAGGAACGCTACGGTCACAAGGTGGACATCGACACCTGCCACGCTGCCTTCGGCCTTCATGAGGCTGCTGAGCACGGAGAAGCTTCCTTGCTCGGCATGTACTCTCTCATCGTCGTCGACGAGCTCTCGCAGCTGGACATGGTCAACTTCGAGAAGATCCTGAAGCTCTGGGCAGCTGCGGACCGCGTGCCCGCATTGGCGCTGCTGGGCGACCGGTACCAGATGGCCGGCATGGGAGAGCAGCGGCCATGGCACTCGCGCCTGTGGACCTTGTACTGCTACCGTGTCGCCCTGCACAAGATGTACCGGTGCAAGGACAAGGAGCACGCCAAGCTCCTGGCGGTACTCAGGACCGGCAAGCCGAGCGCCCAGCTCTTGCAACGGCTCCGCAAGAAGATGGCTTGGAAGCCGCCTGGCCCCCCCACGGTGAAGGGGCTGCGGAAGCTCCTGAAGTCCAAGCCCCACACGACCATCCTCACGTGCACCAGGCGAGGTGCTGCTTCGGTCAACGCAGCTGCCTTGAAGGCCCTCTTTCCCAACTACGCTCCCCTTGTGACTTTGCCGGCTGACGTGGACGCAAACCCCGAGAACTACTTGCAGGGCAAGCTGAAGCCGGCTGACGAGCTGCAGCCGTCCAGAATGCCCGTCTACAAGGGCATGAAGGTTTACCTGACACGCAACGTGCGGAAAGACATCGACTTCATCAACGGCATGGAAGCGACGGTCCTGAAGTATGACGACGGCACGGGCGGGCTCCTGGTCAAGACTGCCACCGGCTTCGTGGTCAGCGTCTGGCCGTGGACGGACCCGGAAAGGGGCGGCTTGGTCTACTATCCCGTCCGGCCCGGCTACGCGTCCACCATCCTGAAGTTTCAAGGTGCAGAGCTTCCTCACGTTGTCGTCTACCTGGATGCCCCGAAGGTCCCGGCCGCGGCCTACACGGCCATCAGCAGGGTCGGCTACTATAAAGACTTCCTGCTGGCGGGCATCTTTACTGAGCATCATTTCACCCCGGCGAAATGATCTAAAGTGAGACTCGCTTCACATCGGCGGGTGACAAATGTACAGGTCGCCATTCAATTCACAACCACACGTGCTTTGCGAGCAATATGTTGTGCGGGCAGTGTAGAGCACAGTGCACGCCCACGACAGACAGCGCTCGAGGCGGCAAAACAAGGTTGCTCGCAATTGTGCTGTGCCGCATCTCGCGATTGATTTGTCACATGCATATGTCTTGATGCCTGCTAATCCCACCATACAGACTGCAAAAGCAACATGGTTGCATAGACCGTGAAGTTGTCTCGCTTCTGCAATTTTGGCTGCAAGCGACCGCAAATTGTCATGTCACGCATATGACTAAATGCAAATTGCCTTCACAAACACCCTCTCATGGCCGCACTTTCTCAAATCACTGCTCAAAGCTTTAGCCCTTCTTCTAAACCATATAAGCCCCCCTTGCTAGGGGGGGTTGGGGGGGTAGACAACCCTAAACCCGTTCAAGGTTTGAAATTAGGGTGGGAGGGCGGGCATTGCAGCTCATGCGCCGACCCCAACCACTTCATGGAGGGGTCGACAGCGCACTCGCAGCGAAAACCCTAAACCCTAAACCCTAAACCCTAAACCCTAAACCCTAAACCCTAAACCCTAAACCCTAAACCCTAAACCCTAAACCCTAAACCCTAAACCCTAAACCCTAAACTGAAGGCCGGCCCCCCACCGCAGCGATGGGGGCCGGCCGCAGCAGGCTGGCCTGAAGGCGCCTGCGGGACCGTAGGCGATGGCCGAAAGGCGAGCCGTAGGTCCCTGGACCTCCGGTCCACGCGGCTGAAGTGCATAGCCGCCTCCCGCAGCCTATATAATGATAACCCTAAACCCAACGCCCAACGACCGAGGACCCTTGAATTCCTCCTCTGGTGCTTTAAAAGTGAGGAAGCCTCAAATTAAGGACCCGGCAGCTAGAATTAAGGTTTGGGACTTAAAATGAAAGACCGCGGCTCCAAAAATTGAGGTTTGGAGCCTAAAACTTAGGACCGGGGCTCCAAAAAGTAGGGTTTGGGAGCCGAAAACCCGGAGCTTAAAATTAAGGACCGCCTAAAATTAAGGACCCCGGAGCCTAAAATGACCTAAAATTAAGGACCCGGAGTCGGAAATTAAGGACTCGGAGCTTAAAATTAAGGACCGGACCTAAAATTAAGGACCCGGAGCCGAAAATTAAAGACCCGGAGCTTAAAATTAAGGGCCAGGACCAATTAAGGACCCGACATAAAATTAAGGACCCGGGGCCGAAAATTAAGGACCCGGAGCTTAAAATTAAGGACCGCCTAAAATTAAGGACCCCGGAGCTTAAAATGACTTAAAATTAAAGACCCGGAGTCGGAAATTAAGGACTCGGAGTTTAAAATTAAGGACCGGACCTAAAATTAAGGACCCGGAGCCGAAAATTAAGGACCCGGAGCGTAAAATTAAGGGCCAGGACCAATTAAGGACCGGACATAAAATTAAGGACCCGGAGCCGAAAATTAAGGACCCGGAGCTTAAAATTAAGGACCGCCTAAAATTACGGACCCCGGAGCTTAAAATGACTTAAAATTAAGGACCCGGAACCGAAAATTAAGGATTCGGAGCTTAAAATAAGGACCGGACCTAAAATTAAGGACCCAAAGCGGAAAATTAAGGACCCGGAGCTTATAATTAAGGACCGGAGCTCCAATTAAGGACCCGGTGCATAAAATTAAGGACCCGGAGCTTAAAATTAAGGGCCAGGACCTAAAATTAAGGACCCGGAGCTGAAAATTAAGAACCAGGAGCTTAAAATTAAGGCCAGACCTAAAATCAAGGACCCGGAGCTTAAATTAAGGACCCGGAGCTTATAATTAAGGACCGGAGCACCAATTAAGGACCCGGTGCATAAAATTAAGGACCCGGAGCTTAAAATTAAGGGCCACGACCTAAAATTATGGACCGGAGCCGAAAATTAAGAACCCGGAGCTTAAAATTAAGGCCAGACCTAAAATCAAGGACCCGGAGCCTAAATTAAGGGCCCGAAATTAAGGGCCATGCTAAAATTAAGGCACCGGAGCTTAAAATAAGGACCGGACCTAAAATTAAGGACCCGGAGCCTAAACTTAAAGGCCCGGAGCTTAAAATTAACTGGATCTAATTAAAATTAGAACCCAGAGCCTAAAATTAAGCGCCCGAAATTAAGGGCCAGGACCTAAAATCAAGGACCAACCAAAATTAAGGACCGGAGCCTCAAATTAGGGATTTGGAGCTTAGAATTAAAGACCCGAATCTCGGAATTGAGGACCTGGAGCTGAAATTAAGGACCCGAAGCAAGGCAAAGCACCAGAAGGCACCAGGAGGCCTCCAAAGGGCCCTTACAAGGCGAACAAAGCCCCAGAAAGCCCACAGAAGGCCCCCACAAAGCCTTCAGAGGCCCTGCCCCCGTAAACCCTGCAGAAGCCCTGCAAGGCAGCATCCAGAAAGCCCAGAAGGCCATTATAAACCTCCCAGAAGGGCCCCAGAAGGCCTGAACCCAGCCAGGATTTTGTCACTTCGGGACTGGATTTTGTCACTTTGGGCTTGGATTTTGTCATTTGGGGCGGCAAAGCTCCAGAAGGCACCAGGCACCAGAAGGTCTGGTCCCCAACAAAGCGAACAAGGCACCAGAAAGCCTTCACAAACCCTTCACATGGCACCAAAAAGCTTTTCGAGATTCCCCATAAAGCCACCAGAAGGCACCCACAACACCTTCAGAGGCCCTGCCCCCGTAAACCCTGCAGAGGTCCTGCAAGCACACCATCCAGAAACACCCAGAAGGCCATAGAAAATCTCCCAGAAGGGCCTGAACCCAGCCTCGATTTTAAGAAGCACCCAGAAGGCCACCAGAAGGGTTTGAGGAGGCTTTGAGAAGGTGCTCAAGCCCTTCTTCTAAACCATATAAGCCCCCCTTGATAGGGGGGGTTGGGGGGGTAGACAACCCTAAACCCGTTCAAGGTTTGTAATTTGGGCCCCTGGAGCCCCCCCCCAGGCCCCCGGGCGGAATTGTCAGGTCATGCGCCGACCCCAACTCCATTCATGGAGGGGTCGGACAGCGCACGCGCAGCGAAAACCCTAAACCTAAACCCTAAACCCTAAACCTAAACCTAAACCCTAAACCCTAAACCCTAAACCTAAACCCTAAACCTAAACCCTAAACCTAAACCCTAAATCTAAACCCTAAACCCTAAACCTAAACCCTAAACCTAAACCCTAAACTTGAAGGCAGGACACCACCACGCAGCGAATGGGTCGGCCGCAGCAGGCGGAACGGAAGGCGCCTGCCGGACCGTAGGGCGATGGCCCGAAAGGCAAGCCGTGGTTCCGACCTCAGGGTTCCACGCGGCTCCAGTGAATCGGCCGCTAAAATGTCAGGCCTATAAAGTACTAACCTAAAACAGCAGTGCAAGAACGGCCGGGGACCACTGGATTCTCCTTTTGGGCCCCGTTAAACTTAGTGCAAAATGGCCGGGCACCTTGGATTCCTCCTTGCTCCTTTCTAAAGAGCCTTAAAATTAACGGGGACCGCCGGGCACGATTAGAGCCCTGGACCGAGGAGCCCCAGGGCAGAGTTTAGTGGAGCCACACGAAAGAAAGAGGGGGACCTCGACTTGGGCACCTGGCCCTAATTAAAATGCACATTTTATATAAAGAATTTAACAAAGCAAAATCAGCAGCGATTTTCCAGATTTTTGGAGGGCAGGGAAGAGTTTAGTGGAGCCACACGAAAAGAACGGCCCTGTTTTGCTGCAGAATGTGGCCTTGACCGCTTGGGGCCCACATGGACACCGGATGGTTTAGTGGCGGCACACATAAAGAACGGCCCTGTTTTGCTGCAGAATGTGGCCCCGACCCCTTTGGGCACACACGAGCACTCGAGGGTCCATTTTTCGATCCTAAGCTCAGGGACGGTTCCGAGCCCTGGACCGAGGAGTCCCAGGGCACAGTTTAGTGGAGCCACACGAAAAGAAAGAGGGGGACCTCGACTTGGGCACCTGGCCCTAATTAAAATGCACATTTTATATAAAGAATTTAACAAGGCAAAATCAGCAGCGATTTTCCAGATTTTTGGAGGGCAAGGAAGAGTTTAGTGGAGCCACACGAAAAGAACGGCCCTGTTTTGCTGCAGAATGTGGCCTTGACCGCTTTGGGCACACATGGACACTGGATGGCTTAGTGGCAGCATACGAGAAGAACGGCACTGTTTTGCTGCAGACTGTGGCCCCGACCCCTTTAGGCACGCACGAGCACTGGAGGGTCCATTTTTCGATCCTAAGCTCAGGGACGGTTCCGAGCCCTGGACCGAGGAGTCCCAGGGCGGAGTTTAGTGGAGCCACACTAAAAGAAAGAGGGGGACCTCGACTTGGGCACTTGGCCCTCATTAAAATGCACATTTTATATAAAGAACTTAACAAGGCAAAATCAGCAGCAATTTTTCAGATTTCTGGGCCCCGGTAAACGTTGGTGCAAATGGGCGGGGACCCCTGGATTCCTCCTTGCTGCCTTTAAAGAACCTTAAAATTAAGGACCCGGAGCCGAAAATTAAGAACCCGGAGCGTAAAATTAAGGCCAGACCTAAAATCAAGGACCAGGAGCCTAAAATTAAGGGCCCGAAATTAAGGGCCAAGCTAGAATTAAGGCACCGGAGCTTAAAATAAGGACCGAACCTAAAATTAAGGACCCGGAGCTTAAACTTAAAGGCCCGGAGCTTAAAATTAACCGGACCTAATTAAAATTAAGGACCCGGAGCCTAGCGCAGGCCCCCACAAAGCCTGCAGAAGGTCCTCCCCCGTAAACCCTGCAGAGGCCCCAGAGGCCACAAGCCCACCGAAGCCACCCAGAAGGCCCTTTGGGTCACTTTGGGGCCTGGAGATTGTCACTCTGGGGCCTGGAGATTGTCACTTGGAGGCCTGGAGATTGTCACTTTGCGCCTGGAGTTTTTCACTTTGGTGTTGTGGAAAAGTTGGCCTGGTCTGGTTGAGGTTTTTGCAGGTTTTGCGAGGTTCTTAAAGGCTCAGAATGGTTTTTTAAAGTTTTATCTGGTTTTTGTAGCTGTTTCAATAGGTTTTAAGTAGTTTTGAAGGTGGGCAAAAAGGTGTCCAGAAGGTCTCCAGAAGGCCCCCACAAAGCCTGCAGAAGGTCCTCCCCCGTAAACCCTGCAAAGGCCCCAGAGGCCACAAGCCCACCGAAGCCACCCAGAAGGCCCTTTGGGTCACTTTAGGGCCTGGAGATTGTGACTTGGGGGCCTGGAGATTGTCACTTTGCGCCTGGAGATTGTCACTTTGGCGTTGTGGAAAAGTTGGCCTGGTCTGGTTGCCAAACCATATAAGCCCCCCTTGCTAGGGGGGGTTGGGGGGGTAGACAACCCTAAACCCGTTCACGGTTTGAAATTAGGGTGGGAGGGCGGGCATTGCAGCTCATGCGCCGACCCCAACCACTTCATGGAGGGGTCGACAGCGCACTCGCAGCGAAAACCCTAAACCCTAAACTGACGGCCGACCCCCCACCGCAGCGAATGGGGTCGGCCGCAGCAGGCGGACCGGAAGGCGCCTGCCGGACCGTAGGCGATGGCTGAAAAGCAAGCCGTAGGTCCTGGACCTCAGGTCCACGCGGCTCCAGTGAATAGGCCGCTACTGTCAGCCTATATAATGATAACCCTAAACCTTGGTGCAAACCGGCCGGGGACCCTTGAAATCCTCCAACCTTAAATTAAGGACCTGTCGGCCACAATTAAGGATTGAGACTTCAAATTAAGGACGAGGCTTTAAAATTAAGGATTGGAGCCGAAAATGAAGGACTGGGGCTGCAAAATTAGGGACCGGATCTAAAATTAAGGACCCGGAGCATAAAATTAAGGCCCGGAGCTTAAAATTAAGGGCCAGGACCTCAAAATTAAGGACCGAACCTAAAATTAAGGACCCGGAGCGGACCCGGAGCTCAAAATTAAGGACTAAAATTAAGGACCGGCACCGAAAATTAAGGACCCGGAGCTCAAAATTAAGGACCGGAACCGAAAACTAAGGACCCGGAGCGTAAAATTAAGGACCGGACCTAAAATTAAGGACCCGGAGCTCCAAAGTAAGGACCCGGAGCTCAAAATTAAGGACCGGACCTAAAATTAAGGACCCGGAGCTTAAAATTCAGGACCGGAACCGAAAATTAAGGACCCGGAGCTCAAAATTAAGGACCGAACCTAAAATTAAGGACCCGGAGCCTAAAATTAAGGACCCGGAGCTTAAAATTAAGGACCGGAACCGAAAATTAAGGACCGGGAGCTCAAAATTAAGGACCGGACCTAAAATTAAGGACCCGGAGATTAAGGACCAGAACCGAAAATTAAAGACCCGGAATCGAAAATTAAGGACCCCCGGAGCTTAAAATTAAAGACCGGAGCCTAAAATTAAGGACCCGGAGCTTAAAATTAAGGACCCGGAACCGAAAATTAAGGACCCGGAGCTCAAAATTAAGGACCGGAGCCTAAAATTAAGAACCTGGAGCATAAACTTAAGGACCGGAACCGAAAATTAAGGACCCGGAGCTTAAAAATTAAGGACCGGAACCGAAAATTCGGGACCCGGAGCTCAAAATTAAGGACCGGAACCTAAAATTAAGGACCCGGAGCCTAAAATTAAGGACCCGGACCTAAAATTAAGGACCCGGACCCGGAGCTTAAAATTAACAGGACCTAATCAAAATTAAGGACCCAGAGCCTAGCGCAGGCCCCCACAGAGCCTGCAGAAGGTCCTCCCCCGTAAACCCTGCAGAGGCTCCAGAGGCCACAAGCCCACCGAAGCCACCCAGAAGGCCCTTTGGGTCACTTTGGGGCCTGAAGATTGTCACTTTGGGGCCTGGAGATTGTCACTTGGGGGCCTGGAGATTGTCACTTTGCGCCTGGAGATTGTCACTTTGGCGTTGTGGAAAAGTTGGCCTGGTCTGGTTGCAAGGTTTTGCAGGTTTTGCGATGTTCTTCAAGGCTCAGAATGGAAATAAAAAAGTTTTGCATGGTTTTTGTAGCTGTTTCAATAGGTTTTAAACAGTTTTGAAGGTAGGCAAAAAGGTCCAGAAGGTTTCCAGAAGGCCGCGCAGCCCCCACAAAGCCTGCAGAAGGTCCTCCCCCGTAAACCCTGCAAAGGCCCCTGAGGCCACAAGCCCACCGAAGCCACCCAGAAAGCCCTTTGGGTCACTTTGGGGCCTGGAGATTGTCTTGTCACTTTGGGGCCTAGAGATTGTCACTTTGGCGTTATGGAAAAGTTGGCCTGGTCTGGTTGCCAAACCATATAAGCCCCCCTTGCTAGGGGGGGTTGGGGGGGTAGACAACCCTAAACCCGTTCAAGGTTTGAAATTAGGGTGGGAGGGCGGGCATTGCAGCTCATGCGCCGACCCCAACCACTTCATGGAGGGGTCGACAGCGCACTCGCAGCGAAAACCCTAAACCCTAAACCCTAAACCCTAAACCCTAAACCCTCAAGAAAGTGATAAATAGAAATTGCTTGTCCTTGTTTGTAACCACCGCTAAGGCCCAACATTTCGGATAAAACTGGCGTTGGCGTCTTGATAATCCAATTTCGCACAACCACAACTTCAACCATTAACTCAGCCCAGCCAACTCAAAACAGCCACCCGATCAAAAACGGAACAAGCTTCTTGATAAACCAATTTCTCCATAACCTCCAACCCAGGCCCACCTTCCAATCCCCCAAGTCCAGGTCCCAATCCAAACACCAGGCCCTCCAAGCCCAGGCCCCAGACCCCATGCCCCCAGGCCCATCCCAAATCCAAGCTTTCCAGGCCCAGGCCCCAGGCCCCAGACCCCAAATCCAGGCCCAGTCCCAAATCCAGGCTCCAGGCCCCATCCAGGCCCCAGACCCCAAATCCAGGCCCAGACCAGGCTCCAGACCCCAAACCCAGGCTCCAAATCCAGGCCCAGTCCCAAATCTAGGCCCCAAATCCAGGCTCCAGACCCCAAATCCAGGCCAGAGGCCCAGCATTTCGGGCACAACCATAGCTTCAACCAAAACAGCCACCCGATCAAAAACGAAACAAGCTTCTTGAAAACCAAAATCAAAACTTTTCCAATTCCCAAAACCCCAAATCCAGAACCCAGGTCCAGCCCCAAATCCAGGCACCAGGCCCTCCAAGCCCAGGCCCCAGACCCCAGGCCCCCAGGCCCACCCCAAATCCAAGCTTTCCAGGCCCAGGCTCCAGACCCTAAATCCAGGGCCAGTCCCAAATCCAGGCCCCAATCCAGGCCCAGTCCCGACTCCGGGCTTTAAAACAGGCCAGAAGCTCCAGCCCAGATCCAAGGCCACAGCAGACCCAAAACCCCAAACCCAGGTCCAGGCCCCCGAAATCCAGGCTCCAGACCCCAAATCCAGGCCCCCAAATCCAGGCTTCAGATCCAGGCTCCAGGGCACCAGGTCCAGTCCCAAATCCAAAATCGACCCCAAATCCACAAATCCAGGCCCCAAATCCAGACCCCAAATCCAGGTCCAGTCCCAGGCTCCAGACCCAAATCCAGGCCCAGCCCCAAATCCCATCCAGTCCCAACCCTCCCAAATCCAGGCCCCCCCAGAGCCCCAGCCCCAGAGCTCCAGCCCCCCCCCTCAGCAAATTTCAAAACATGGTTCCAAAATCAAAACTCTTGTCAAAACTTTCCGTCAAAACTTTCGGTCAAAACGTTATTGGCACCCAAACCCTTAACAATTTCTATAAACCCTAAACCCTAAACCGACCCCCCACCGCAGCGAATGGGGTCGGCCGCAGCAGGCGGACCGGAAGGCGCCTGCCGGACCGTAGGCGATGGCTGAAAAGCAAGCCGTAGGTCCTGGACCTCAGGTCCACGCGGCTCCAGTGAATAGGCCGCTACTGTCAGCCTATATAATGATAACCCTAAACCTTGGTGCAAACCGGCCGGGGACCCTTGAAATCCTCCAACCTTAAATTAAGGACCTGTCGGCCACAATTAAGGATTGAGACTTCAAATTAAGGACGAGGCTTTAAAATTAAGGATTGGAGTCGAAAATGAAGGACCGGGGCTGCAAAATCCTCTTTTCTGGAGGACCCGGAGTTAAAATTAAGGACCGGAACCGAAAATTAAGGACCCGGAGCTCAAAATTAAGGACCGGACCTAAAATTAAGGACCCGGAGCATAAAATGAAGGGCCCGGAGCTTAAAATAAGAACTAAAACCTAAAATTGAGGACCCGGAGCCGAAACTTAAGGACACGGAGCTTAAAATTAAGGACCGGGCCTAAAATTAAGGATCCGGAGCCGAAAATTAAGGACCAGGAGCTTAAAATTAAGGACCGCCTAAAATTAAGGACACCGGAGCCTAAAATGACCTAAAATTAAGGACCCGGAGTCGAAAATTAAGGACTCGGAGCTTAAAATTAAGGACCGGACCTAAAATTAAGGACCCGGAGCCGAAAATTAAGGACCCGGAGCTTAAAATTAAGGACCGGACCTAAAATTAAGGACCCGGAGCATAAAATTAAGGGCCCGGAGCTTAAAATTAAGGGCCAGGACCTCAAATTAAGGACCCGGAGCCGAAAATTAAGAACCCGGAGCTTAAAATTAGGGCCAAACCTAAAATCAAGGAACCGGAGCCTAAAATTAAGGGCCCGAAATTAAGGGCCAGGCTAAAATTAAGGCACCGGAGCTTAAAATAAGGACATGACTTAAAATTCAGGACCCGGAGCCTAAACTTAAAGGCCCGGAGCTTAAAATTAACCGGGCCTAACTCAAATTAAGGATCCGGAGCCGAAAATTAAGAACCCGGAGCGTAAAATTAAGGCCAGACCTAAAATCAAGGACCCGGAGCCTAAAATTAAGGGCCCGTAATTAAGGGCCAAGCTAGAATTAAGGCACCGGAGCTTAAAATAAGGACCGGACCTAAAATTAAGGACCCGGAGCTTAAATTTAAAGGCCCGGAGCTTAAAATTAACCGGACCTAATTAAAATTACGGACCCAGAGCCTAGCGCAGGCCCCCACAAAGCCTGCAGCTTTGGGTCACTTTGGGGCCTGGAGATTGTCACTTTGGGGCCTGGAGATTGTCACTTTGGGGCCTGGAGATTGTCACTTTGCGCCTGGAGATTGTCACTTTGGCGTTGTGGAAAAGTTGTTTGTTGTTGTTGCTTCCAAACCATATAAGCCCCCCTTGCTAGGGGGGGTTGGGGGGGTAGACAACCCTAAACCCGTTCAAGGTTTGAAATTAGGGTGGGAGGGCGGGCATTGCAGCTCATGCGCGGACCCCAACCACTTCAATGGAGGGGTCGACAGCGCACTCGCAGCGAAAACCCTAAACCCTAAACCCTAAACCCTAAACTGAAGGCCGACCCCCCACCGCAGCGAATGGGGTCGGCCGCAACAGGCGGACCGGAAGGCGCCTGCCGGACCGTAGGCGATGGCTGAAAAGCGAGCCGTAGGTCCTGGACCTCAGGTCCACGCGGCTCCAGTGAATAGGCCGCTACTGTCAGCCTATATAATAATAACCCTAAACCTCAGTGCAAACGGCCGGGGACGCCTGGATTCCTCCTTTCTGGGCCCCGGTAAACCTTGGTGCAAATGGTCGGGGACGCCTGGATTCCTCCTTGCTGCCTTTGAAGAGCCTTAAATTAAACACCCGGAACCGAAAATTAAGGACCCGGAGCTTAAAATGAAGGACAGGAACCGAAAATTAAGGACCCGGAGCTCAAAATTAAGGACCGGACCTGAAACTAAGGACCCGGAACCTAAAATTAAGGGCCCGGAGCTTAAAATAAGAATTAAAACCTAAAATTGAGGACCCGGAGCCGAACATTAAGGACCCGGAGCTTAAAATTAAGGACCGGACCTAAAATTAAGGACCCGGAGCCGAAAATTAA
>CAJNDT010002637.1:0-29656 GCA_905221615.1 Symbiodinium sp. CCMP2592 | reverse complement strand
CTCTATGTCTTTTGCTTTCCTGGACTGCTTGGTGGACTTACCCCAAAATTAAGCGATGGGCTAAGTCTTTGCTTTCCTGGGGCTGCTTGGTGTGACTACCCCCCAATAAGCGATGCTCATGCTCTTTGCTTTCCTGGGAATGCTTGGTGTGACTACCCCCCAATAAGCGATGCTCATGCTCTTTGCTTTCCTGGGACTGCTTGGTGTGACTACCCCCCAATAAGCGATGCTCATGCTCTTGGCTTTCCTGGGACTGCTTGGTGTGACTGCCCTTCAATAAGCGAAACAATTCCACAAGAGGTTTGACTTCCAAACGCCCCAATAAGCGAAACAATTTTTATTAGCTCATTATGGAAGTGGTGGGTGCTTAAGCAAGGGCTAAATTATGAAGAAATTTGTATATCCTAGTGTTATGGGGGTCTTTGGGTGGCTAGATTCACCACTTTAGTTTATGTTAATGCTCGAATGGACCCCCATTCGAAAACCTGGTGCAACACTGGTGGGTCCATTCGAAAACCTGGTTGACACTATAGGGAATTTAGTGTTTAGGCATGTCTATACTGCAGCACTAGAAACATAAGTATCCGTAGAAATCGAGTTGTAGGGTTTGAAGTTTGATGTCGTCTGAGGGTAACGAAAAAAACTTTCTAACTCTTATGCTTTGGGATTCTTTGGGTGGGTGGGTATTCTTCCAAGTTCTTACTAGCGGACTTGACTAGAGACTGCTCGACCAGAGCTGCTAAACCCTAAACCCTAAACCCTAAACCCTAAACCCTAAACCCTAAACCCTAAACCCTAAACCCTAAACCCTAAACCCTAAACCCTAAACCCTAAAGTCCCAGTTGCCTAAATCAAAATGCAAAAGCAAAAAACAAAACCCGCTCAAAATTCGCTCAAAACTCGCTCAAAACTCGCTCAAAACTCGGGACCTGAACCCTATACAATTTCTATAAACCCTAAACCCTAAACCCTAAACCCTAAACCCTAAACCCTAAACCCTAAACCCTAAACCCTAAACCCTAAACCCTAAACCCTAAACCCTAAACCCTAAACCCTAAACACTAAAACCTTCTTTAGAGGCCTCTCGAAGAAGCCCTTAGGATCAACCTTCTTTGAGGCTCTCGAGAAGCCCTTTAGATTCACCCTTCTTTAGAGCCTCATCGAGAGCACCTTAGGGATCAACGCTTGGGTTTAGAGCCTCTCGAGAAGCGCTTAGGATCAACCTTCTTTAGAGCCTCTCGAGAAGCCCTTAGGATCAACCTCCTTTAGAGCCTCTCGACAAGCCTTTTGGATCAACCTTCTTTAGAGCCTCTCGAGAAGCCCTGAGTACCAACCTGCTTGAGAGCCTCTCGAGAGCCCTTAGGATCAACCTTCTTTAGAGCCTCTCGAGAAGCCCTTAGGATCAACCTTCTTTAGAGGCTCTCGAGAAGCCCTTAGGATCAACCTTCTTTAGAGGCTCTCGAGAAGCCCTTAGGATCAGCCTTCTTTAGAGACCCTCGAGAAGCCCTTAGGATCAACCTTCTTTAGAGGCTCTCGAGAAGCCCTTAGGAAGCTTCGGTTTCACCGTTTACAGCGCGCTTCCGGAAAGCTTCGGTCTCACCTCTACAGCGGGCCTTCAGGAAGCTTCGGTTTCACCTTTCAGAATGCTCTTCCACGAAGCTTCGGTTTCACCTTTGCAGTGCGCTTCCAAGAAGCTTCGGTTTCATTTCTGCGGTGCGCAAGCTTCGTTGTCACCTCTACAGTGGGCGTTCAGGAAGCTTCGGTTATACCTTTTACAGTGCCCATCCAGGAAGCTTCGTTGTCACCTCTACAGTGCACTTTCAGGAAGCTTCGTGTCACCTCTGCAGTGGGCTTCCGGAAGCTTCGGTTTCACCTTCTGCAGTGCACTCCCAGGAAGCTTCGGTTTCGCCTCTACAGTAGGCCTTCAGGAAGTTCCGGCTTCGGTTGTTTCACCTCTACAGTGGGCCTTCAGGAAGCGTCGGTTTCACTTTTTGCAGTGGGCTTCCAGGAAGCTTCGGTTTCACATCTACGGTGGGCCTTCAGGAAGCTTCGGTTTCACTTTTACAGAGAGCTTCCAGGAAACTTCGGTTTCATTTCTACAGCGGGCCTTCAAGAAGCAAAGGCTCCAGGCTCCAAGCCTTCCGTTTCAGTCAAAGTGCGAACTGTAGTAAGCCTTACGAGAAGCTCCAGGTCCAAGGCCCCACCGTTTCACCTATACAGTAGTTCAAGTTTCAGCTCAGCAGCGTGCCAGTGGGCGTGAGACAAAACGCGTGTTCCACAGCATACTGAGCATCAAACCGCTATCTAGCTATAACAGATATCCCTCGCCCGCGGTCCGGTGCGAGCCTCAGACCTCTCGAGAAGCGCTTAGGATCAACCTTCTTGAGAGCCTCTCGAGAAGCCCTTAGGATCAACCTTCTTTAGAGCCTCTCGAGAGCCCTTAGGATCAACCTTCTTTAGAGCCTCTCGAGAAGCCCTTAGGATCAACCTTCTTTAGAAGCTCTCGAGAAGCCCTTAGGATCAACCTTCTTTAGAGCCTCTCGAGAAGCCCTTAGGATCAGCATTCTTTAAAGACCCTCGAGAAGCCCTTAGGATCAACCTTCTTTAGAAGCTCTCGAGAAGCCCTTAGGATCAACCTTCTTTAGAGGCTCTCGAGAAGCCCTTAGGATCAACCTCCTGTAGAACCTCTCGAGAAGCCCTTAGGATCAACCTT
This sequence comes from Symbiodinium sp. CCMP2592, assembly GCA_905221615.1. Taxonomy (NCBI): domain Eukaryota; class Dinophyceae; order Suessiales; family Symbiodiniaceae; genus Symbiodinium; species Symbiodinium sp. CCMP2592. The sequence goes on along the minus strand of CAJNDT010002637.1, from coordinate 26,943 downwards.
CTTTAGAGCCTCTCGAGAAGCCCTTAGGATCAGCCTTCTTTAGAGCGTCTCGAGAAGCCCTTAGGATCAACCTTCTTTAGAGCCTTTCGAGAAGCCCTTAGGATCAACCTTCTTTAGAGCCTCTCAAGAAGCCCTTAGGATCAACCTTCTTTAGAGCCTCTCGAGAAGCCCTTTGGATCAACCTTCTTTAAGGCCCTTCAAGAAGCCCTTAGGATCAACCTTCTTTAGAGCCTCTCGAGAAGCCCTTAGGATCAACCTTCTTTAGAGCCCCTCGAGAAGCCCTCAGGATCAACCTTCTTTAGAGCTTCTCGACAAGCCTTTAGGATCAACCTTTCAGGTCTCAGGCAAGGTGAATTATTGTAGGCAGTAGCTCAAGTCTCAGCTCAGTAGCGCACCAGTGGACATGAAACAAGAAGTCACAGTCTCCGGTGTTGCTTTTCTGTGAGCATAGGCAAGCAGAGTTCTGTTTGTAGTGTCCTTCTTTATGCAGCGAATCAGCCGTGACACTGCAGGATTTGTGCTCGAAAGTGTGTGTGTGTGTGTGTGTGTGCTTAATCTTCAGGTTCGGGGCCTTCCGTTTCTCCTGTAGAGTGGGCCGGAAGCCACAGGTGGCAGGCTTCTGTTTCACCTCTACAATAGGTCGGAGATTCCAAGTTGCAGGGTCCGAAGCCTCCCCACCGCCCTTGTTTCTGAGGTGGGCATGTCCGAGGACATGGGCGCTGAGGGCCCAATTCCTGCAGATACCGTGTTGAGCTCTGGCAAAAGGCCAAAACGGGCGTGCATGTCCAGCCGTTCTTGGATTCAGAATCGTTGCCAGCAGGTTGCCTTGTGAAAGTGCACAGCGCAGCATCCTGTGACAGCACATCCTTCAAGGCCGCCGCCACAGCATACTGAGCCTCAAACTGCTATCTAGCTTCAACAAACATCACTCGCCGGTGATCCGGTGCGAGCCTCAGATATGGAAGCCTTCGCTATTGTCGTCGCAGGCGGTCCTTGACAGAGTTGCCGCCGTGCCGTGCTTCTCAGGTCGACTGGTGCGACAATAATGTCCGACGATCCCCGAGGTCGGCATGTCCGAGGACATGGGCGATCTAGCTTCAACAAACACCACTCGCCGGTGATCCGGTGCGAGCCTCAGATATGGAAGCCTTCGCTATTGTCGTCGCAGGCGGTCCTTGACAGACTTGCCGCCGTGCCGTGCTTCTCAGGTCGACTGGTGCGACAATAATGTCCGACGATCCCCGAGGTCGGCATGTCCGAGGACATGGGCGATGAGGGCCCAATTCCTGCACATACCGTGTCGAGCTGTGGCAGAAAGCCAAAACGGGCGTGCATGTCTAGCAGTTCTTGAATTCAGAATCGTTGCCAGCAGGTTGCCTTGTGAAAGTGCACAGCGCAGCATCCTGTGACAGCACATGCTTGAAGGCCGCCGCCACAGCATACTGAGCCTCAAACTGCTATCTAGCTTCAAACAAACATCACTCGCCGGTGATCCGGTGCGAGCCTCAGATATGGAAGCCTTCGCTATTGTCGTCGCAGGCGGTCCTTGACAGCGTTGCCGCCGTGCCGTGCTTCTCAGGTCGACTGGTGCGACAATAATATCCGACGATATGGACGAAGACTTCCAGAGCACGGAGCACTCGATCCACAATGCCGACCAGGCGGACTGTGAGGACGGGTTCGATGACTGGGACTGGGTCGAAAGAGAGATGCAGCGCGAAGCCGAGGAAGATGCACTTGAGGGAATACAGTGGGAGAAAGAAGTGGAGATGCAGAAAAAGTTCAACGAGCGTCTTGCCAAAGTCACGGTGAGGTACCTGAACATGCAGGGCGCCGAAGTCCATTCCTCGAAGCCTTACCGCCCGCTCTGCCAACTCGAGGCGCCCGGATCTTTCCGAGAAGCTTGGCTCGCCCAGTTGCACGAGGGCAACAACTCTGATCGCTGGCTATCCCTACAAGAACTACGTGTCAGACGGCAGGAGAGCAAGAAGCCAATCCCGCCGGAAACACTGCAGCATCGCAGCGCCAGAGAAATCCTGCTTCATGACCTGGACAGCAGTCCTGCAGGACCCATTCCCCTCGACGACACTAACATCGTTCTGAATGGAGATGGGATGACGGACGCCTGGGGCTGGCATGACCTCCTGGACCAGAGCTTCAACGGTGACCTCGTGGAGGTGCAGGTCGTCTACACATCAACGGAAGCACGAGTTCCTGAATCGCAGCTTCGGCAATGACGTCGCGGACATGGAGCTTCTCTATGTCTATGTAACACGCCACAGACCGTACAGCTCCGAGTGTGTGCAGCAGCTAACGAAAAAATGCGGCTAGTGCTGCAGTGTCGTTGCATGTCAAATAGATTGTAGATTGTAGACTCTACAGACGATGATTCGGTGTATGCAGGTAGTCGTGATTACGCAGATTGGTTTGCCCGGCAGAGAGCGAACAAACGACCACAGGCAAGCCTGATACCTGATCGCAGCCGTGTGGATACAGCCTAGCTGAGCTTAGAAACCGCTTTTCACAATTCGTTACGATGGCGCCTTGCCCGCGGTGTGGCTGGCCAATGCAAGGCCGAGGCAAAGGATGGTGCAGCAATCGACAGTGCCGCGAAGCTGAGAAAGAGGAGCACCTCCGCCGGAAGAGTGAGGAGAAGAGTGCTCGACAGCAGCAGCGTGCAGCGCTTGGAGCGGGCACCCGCGGACCTGTGCCTGTAGGAGACAGCACTCGGGCCCAGAGGCAGCAACTTCAAGCTGACCGTGCAGAAGAAGGACTTGGCAGCCGCGGGCGTTTGCCCACAGAGGAGAGCAGCCGGGGCCAGAGGCAACAACTTCAAGCTGAACGCGCAAGAGAAGGATTTGGCAGCCGCGGGCCTTTGCCCACAGAGGAGAGCAGCCGGGGCCAGAGGCAACAACTTCAAGCTGAACGAGCAGAAGAAGGACTTGGCAGCCGCGGCCCTTGGCCCACGGAGGACAGCACTCGGGCCCAGAGGCAACAACTGCAAGCTGGCCGTGCAGAAGAAGGACTTGGCAGCCGTGGTCCTGCGCCGATCGCTACAGAGGCCCAACAGCGGGGCTACCCGTTCCCGGATGAAGATGTGCTGACCTCGGAGCAAGCGCAAGCCCACTACTTGGCTTTTACGCGAAGCTGGAGTCGATTCGGATTGTCCAGGGTGTGTGAAGCATGTCACACTCTCACAACCGCGAAGCATTGCAGGCCGGCGAAGCAAACGGGCAAAATGCTCTGCAGGAATTGTCGGGAGAATGTCACCAAGATCTTCTTGCCCACTCCACCACCCATCCCGGAAGCGCTCCGGAGCCTGCAGCCGATCGAGCATCACCTGCTCGCCATGGCGCGAATCTCTCAAGTCCTGCTTGACAAGCTCCCTTCCGGCGGGCCAAGTGCGCAGTGGGGCCGCATGTACGCAATGTTGGTCGACGAGCCTTTCATTTGCGACGTCCTGGATGGCGCAACACTCGAAGAAGATGGCACGGTCCTGGTGGAGGGGGTCCAAGGGATGACCGCTTCGCCGGCGTGCCTCGACCACCTGCACCAAGCCTTGCGGCAGCTGAAATCCCAGCACCGCCTGTACCAGGCGAGCCCGGCTGTGGACAAAGCTCTGGACAAAATGGCCGGAATTCTCAATGGCAAAGCGCCCACTGCCAACGGCGATGCTGCAGCAGCAGCGCCTGTGGCACCGGCCGAAACAGAATCGGAAGAGCTCGAGGTGACATACATGCTTCCAAAAGAGCTAAAAGCTCCTCGAGCCGAAATACAAGAGCTACGAAAGGCCAGGGGCATATCAGCGATCAGCGACGACATGGACGTGAAGTTCTTTCCGCACCTGTTTCCCACCGGCGAGGGCGGGTGGCAGGACCAGTACGGCAGCTTCTCTCAATATGCGCGAAAGCGTCTCCTGAATCTCGACCCACGCTTCGAGGCGTCCGCCGGCTACATCATGTGGCTTCTGGAGATGCATATCAAGAAGCGTCTCTCGGGCAACGTGAATGTCAGGATATGCCAGGAGGGTCCCAGCGGGAAGACCAAGTACCAGGACGGGAAAGGGCGAGTGTTCGCGGCTCTCCGGGACATCCCTGGAACCAGCTCGTACGTCTTCGCAAAGAAGGGCGTCGCGGTCAACATGTATGAGCAGCTCGGAGTGCCCAACTTCTTCATGACTCTTTCGTGCCATGCCCGACAGCCCGACATCCTGATCGCCGTCATCATGGCGCGGCTGCTCCGGCTGCGTCCTGCGAAACCGCCAGAAGAGATCGAGAGAGAAGCCGCTCAAATCCTGCAGTGCTACCAAGCCGACGAGAAGTTCACCTGGGACGGTCTGTCCCCGAACCAGCTGTGCAATCAGCATCCCGCCGTTGTGGCTCGTCAATTCATGCACCAAGTAACCCAGCTCATGCACTGGCTGTCCGCCAAGCACGAAGCAACAACGACGCACCTCGACCATGATGTGGATGCCGAGGACGATCCTGCGGCCGAAGACGAGGACGACTTTCTCCAGGCGCCGACCATGGACTCTGCAGGCCAACACCGAAAAGTCTTCAAGGGAGCGCCACCATTCAGGGTGTTCGACTACATCATCCGCATTGAGTGGCAGAAGAGAGGCTATCCACACGCTCACATCCTACTCTGGGTGATGGAACTTGAGAAGCCAACTCGGGCAGCAAAGATGTCTTCCGAGGACAGATCCGGTGACGAGCCGCAAGCTCCCGACTGGTCGGATGATGAGGTCATGCAGTCCTTCACTCCCAGCTGTGCGGAAGACTGGAGCGATAAGTATATTTGCACCAAATCCCCTTTCACGTGGAGGCAATCCAAGAAACTCTCGTCTCGAGACATCGAAGTGAACGCCAAGTTGGCCGAGCTGTTAGTGCACCACCACTCCGAGTACTGTGGAATCAAGTCGCACGGCGCCTGCCGCTACGGCTTCCCGCACACCGCAGAAACGCGGACCAGGCGCCGTACCTCCCAGGAGAGGTATGCCAACAGTCGCTGGAAAAGCAGCTTGGCGACGAGGCGGGTTCAGTCGGACAGCATGATGGGGCAGTACAACATCAAGATCCTTCGACGGTGGCGGGCTAGCATGGACCTCCAGGTCATCTGCGAGCTCACCAGCGCGAGCCGCTACATCCTCGGCTATGCCATGAAATCGGAGCAGGACAAGCAGGCACAACAGCGTGTGGAGAATATCGTCGCGAGCCTCACCTCCAGCAACAGCAACAACGGTGCCGGCCTCGGCAAACAGCAGGTCTACAAAGCCGCCCACGCTGCGCTGCAGGGCAGAACCACATCGACGTTCGAAGCCTGCCACCTGCTGCTGGGCTTCCCCGTCGTCGAGTTCTCTAGGGACAACGAGTGGATCCAGGTAGGCCCACCAGAAACTTGGACCTTGTCAGTACCGAAGAACGAGGAGAGCATGGCCCTGAAGGGACCAGGCAAATACCGCAGCAAGAAACTGGACCTCGAGGACTCCATGCCCGTGGCCCAGAAGCGGTACCGGGAGATGCAACGCAGGTTCGGGGAAGAGACAGTCGAGATTCCGGTGGAGGGTGGCAAGTTCAAGAGCTGTCTTTTCTCGGAGGTGAACTTTCTGGATTTCTGCGCAGCCTTCAAGTTCATCGGTGGGGAGCCGCAGCGACGAAGGCGACCTGCGATCGTCGCCTACCGGAACTTCAGTCCTGACCTCGAACCGGAAGCTTTCTACTACTCCAAATTGTTGCTGTACTTGGTCTGGGTAGAGCCAGGAGACTGGCTGCAAGAGGGGGACAACGGAAGCCACGCAGCAGCCTTTCGACGAGTTGCTCGGGACACGACTGGCCACCCAGACTTCCTCCGGTCAAAGTGTTTCCCCGAAATGGATGGGACTGTACATGCAGCCCGGAAGCTGCAAGCCGTCCAGGCGGTCATGTACATGAAGGCGAAGATGCGTCCCGACGATGCATGGGATGGATGGGCCAACAGCAAGATCGCCCAGGAAAATTACGAAGACTCTTTGAAGATTATGGAGGCATTGAAAGAGCGGTATGGTGGCGAGATCGACTTCCTGCCGCCAGATCACGTGCCAACAGGGGCTGCCGGCGATGCCTTCGCACCGGTAGAAGGCGGAGAGGAAGCCTTCGAAATGCTGACGACACAGAACCCAAGCCCCGAAACGAAACATCAGAAGGCAGCCATGGACTACATCGTCGACTACGTCCTCAGGCGGCCCAATACCAAGGACACCAATAACAGTGACCGCCTTCACATGCTCATGCATGGGCCGGGTGGAAGCGGAAAGTCTGTGGTGGTGCGCGCCGCGGCCAACATGCTCAGACAAGGCCGTGTCGGAGTGATCATTGCAGCGCCGACAGGCGTGGCGGCCTGGAACCTCAACGGCGTCACCCTTCACGCCTGCTGTCTACTGCCTGTTGTCAACAGAAGCTACGGCAAGGCTTGTGACTTGCCACTGCCAAGCGGCCCGCAGCTGGCATCCCTGCAAAGCATCTGGAAGCTGGTGTCGGTACTCTTCATCGATGAAATGAGCTTCGTCTCTTCCTGGATGATGGAGAGGCTCGACAAACACCTCCGTTTGGCGAGGGACGTGTCGACCATTCCGTTTGGAGGCCTGCATGTGGTTTTGTCTGGAGACCTCTATCAGCTTCCACCACCAGGGGGCCTGCCGTCCTTCCACAGTAGCCTATGGAGGTTGTTCGAGCTTTGTGAGCTGGAAGGAAACCAGCGCGCTGCTAAGGATCCCAAATGGGCAGCTCTCCTGGCCCGCGTTCGTGTCGGCAAGTGCACGGACGAGGACATCCGGGAGCTTCACAGTATGGTCGTCAAGAAGAACGACGGCAAGCAGCCCTCGCGCAAGGCAGTGCACCTGTACGCCACGCGCCAAGCAGTCAGGCAAAGGAACAGCCTGTACACGCAAGAGCACATCGACAGGACCGGAACCCGACTGTACGAATGCCCTGCGTTCGACAGCTGCTTGAACACTGGGGCACCGCTGTACGAGGATGCAGGGTGGGCCGAAGAGGAGAACACAGGTGGTTTGGTGGCACTGCTTGGCATCGCGACCGGCATCCGGGTCATGCTCAAGCGCAACCTCGACGTCCAGGACGGCTTGGTCAACGGAGCCTGTGGCATTGTGATGGAGATAGACGTGGACGATGAGACAGGCGAGGTTGAGAATATTTGGATTGAGTTCGAGAAGAATGCGGGGGCCAAATGGCGGGCAGAGAAGGAGCGCGACTACGTTGCAATTTCACGCGTGTCGGCTACCTTCTTCGACAAGGAGGGTAAGAAGGCGTCGAGACTGCAATTCCCGCTCGTGGTCGCCAAGGCCATCACCATACACAAGAGCCAAGCGGCCACCCTACACGACGGCGCCCATGCCCGCTTGGATGCCACTTGTAGACAAGAGGGTCAGGCCTACGTGGCTTTGAGTCGTTGTCCGACCCAAGCCCTTTGCACCTTGGAGCTCTTCAATCCCAAGTCGCTGCGCTTCAATGAAAATGCAGAGTGGGCGCTGACAACATTGAAAGCCCAACAGGCGGAACGACACGGATCCCAGTTGTGGACACAACTGTTCAAGCCCTCCAGAAGCAAGAACTTCTATCACGAAAAGCTGGCCGAGATGGGCACCCCAGATTGGGCAGCGCTGAAAAGACGCCTGGAAGAGGAGGAAGAAGCAAAGCTGGGAATGCCCGGATGGAGCTGCCCCCATTGCGGCGAGGAGGTCCCCGACACAAAGGCCGCCATCAACAAGCACAAGAAGCAATGTCCTGCCAAGCCCAAAGCAAAAGGCAAGACCAAAGCCACGGCAAAGACCAAGGCCCAAGCAGCCAAGCCCAAAGTCCTGGCCAACGCCAAAGCAACGCCAGCAGGCAGCAGCAGCAGCAGCAGCAGCAGCAAGCGCAAAGCAGATGAGCCACCGCCATCGACTCCAGCAGCGAAGGCCACAAGACAGGGAAGCCCAGAACAAGAACTAGAAGGGCAGAACCTGGAGGAGTTCCCGTGTTACTTCGAGAAGCAGGTGGAACTCAGGTGCGGCATCCATGCATTGAACAATGCTTTGGGCGCAAGTCATTTCACGGTAATCGACCTCGAGCAGGCTGCAGCGGCTTTCCTCGAGGAGAACTGGGAACTTGGCGACGATCTGGGCCTCCACATGGGTCCTGAAGGCGACTACTCCATCGAGATCCTTTTCATGGCTGTGCGGAGCAAATCCATGCAAATGTTCAATCGTCTCTGCTGGCAAGTATCTGACCAGAGAGCTTTGGTCAAAGAGGATTTGGATGAGTGCTTCGGCGCCATCCAGAACCTAAACGGTCGGCACTGGGTAGCGCTGAAGCGTTGGAACAGCAATCATTTCGTCCTGCTGGACTCCCTGCAGGAGCGACCGGCACTACTCTCTCGCGCTGAGTTAGAAGACTCTCTGCAGCAGCACCCGACCTATTCCATTCGCCACATATGAAACTTCGAGTTCCCAGGTGTGCGGAGCACAGCACCAGAGCTGCTCCCGCGCGTGGATGTTTCACCAACGACAACTGCTTCGACTTGCGGAACCAGCACAGGCAAGTGGCGCAGAAAAGCAAGGTGCGCAAGACCAATACAAGGCATGACTCCGATTCTGAAACGCATCGCTGAAGAGTCCATGATATGGAGAAGATCGCCACAACTTGTGTCCACTGGCTCAATTCCCTGCATGGTCTTTGCACTTCTCACAGTTTCTATGATATGTATGTACATGCAAGGTCGCAACATTTGTCCGACAACTTTACGAAGGAACAGACAAGGGTAGTTCAGTTCATGCAGCCCCGTAGGCAAATCCGCCATGGTAACCTGCGAGCCGCGTGACGCAGGCAAGCTGAACCAAAAGGTGGTACAACCATTGTTTCAGTTCACACAACATTTTCGACTTGAACCAAGAAAAGGTCCAAGAGGCTCCCAAAAAAGCTCACGAGGTTGAAGAGACCAGCAGTCAGCAGCCCGCACCAGCCCTGCTCAGGCGAGCAGCGCCCAGACCTGCACCAGCCCTGCCCAGCCCAGCCCAGATCCCTATAGCTCTCGCTCAAAACCCCGGACCCAAACCCTCCCAGCAGCCTGCCCAGCCCCCAACCCGGACCCCAAGCCAGAGCCCGCCAGTCGCCCAGCCCAGCCCAAGCAATGCCAAAAATCAAAAAAGAATCTGTCAAAACTCACTCAAGCAGCGCAGCTTCCGCTTTAAAAACTGCATTTTGCTACTATTTCGCCCTCAGCCCAGCAGCCGCCAGCAGCCCCTAGCAGCCCCAGCAGCCCCCAGCAGCTCCCAGTTGCCTAAATCAAAATGCAAAAGCAAAAAACAAAACCCGCTCAAAATTCGCTCAAAACTCGCTCAAAACTCGCTCAAAACTCGGGACCTGAACCCTATACAATTTCTATAAACCCTAAACCCTAAACCCTAAACCCTAAACCCTAAACCCTAAACCCTAAACCCTAAACCCTAAACCCTAAACCCTAAACCCTAAACCCTAAACCCTAAACCCTAAACCCTAAACCCTAAACCCTAAACAAAGTACATCGTTTCATCCTGAACCCCTTACCCTTGAAAAAGTGCCTGGTTAACTAATAGTAGGATGCCTGTTGGAGTTTAGGGATGGGGATGCCCTGCTGACCCTAAAGCTTAAACCCTAAGCCCTAAAGCCCTGGACCCTAAACCTTAAAGCCTAAGCCCTAAAGCAACCTTCCCAACCTACTTTGAAGATCAAACACTACCCAAAGAATTGGAAACCTAATCGTGTCCTCCACAATGCCTTGTTTACTTAATTGCCAGGTGTCTGTTTGTTACTGAACACTAAATGACACTAAACACTGAAGCCACCTAAACAAAAAGCCTCAAGCCCTGAACCTGAAGCCATAAAGCACTGCAAACCCTATACCTCTCAGCTTTAACCCCTTACCCGACCAAGGCCCACAAAGCTTCATCATCTTTTCTTCCATCTCAGAAGGCTCCAGGACTTAAAACCCTAAGCACCAAATTTTCAACTTTGGGCTAGGGGTACCATAGGACTCAACGAACACGCTGCTTTTTTGAACTCCACCCCTCGTTGTTGGCATCACCAACCTGTAAATGCGAAAATCATCACTCCCAAGTATTTACTCGGGTGTGGAGGCCTTTGGCGACCAAGTTCAAGGTTGCCTCTGCAAGGTGCCTGCCAAGGAAACCCACTGACGTGCCCCCCATGATGCTGGTAGCAGTCAGGGATGTTTCCCCTTTCCTGCCCCTGCCGGCCGGCATTCGCCTCCATTTAGTGTTGTATGCCGCATCTTGGAGAACTTGTGCCTGTCTGGAGAAACCAACTTCAGCCGCCAGTCTGCCCCAGCGAATTTCTTTGGCTTCCCTGGACCTCCCCAAAGCTTGCACATCCTTGGGCTTTGTCTTTGGGGCTGGTGCAACCTTGGGCACCCACTCCGGCACGTCCATCCCTACTTGCAAGTCGACTCTCCTCCTCCCATCTGAAAGCTGCTGAGGTTCTGCCGCTTGGATGCCCCATGGCAGGTCATCCTTCTCTGCATTCTAAGTGTGCCGGTTTGTAAACTTGTTCGCTAAGCCCACCCTGTGCAGAAGCCGGTTGAAAGCAGTCCTCTTCCAGTCTGGCACTTGCCGGTCCATTCTGGAATTGGCTGTCCTGAACACTCCAGCATCAATGGCTTTCCGCATCCCAGTAGCGAAATGGGTTAGCACATCATCAACAGGCACCACCATTGCTTTCAGCCTCGGCGACACCTCCTTAAAAATCTCTTCCAGGTCAGTGTGCTGATCTTGCCAGGTGTCATGCACAAGCTGGCATCTAACCTCGAACCTGAAACCAGTCATGTTCGGGTTGATGGAGGAACGGAGAGTTTCCAGCATCCTGTGGAACTTGTCCTGCGACCTGACAATCCAAGATTCACGTGCATCAGCCGGCACTTGGAGAGCTGGCAGTCCTTGGGCTTTCAAGTTGTGTACCCAGCCTCCTGGGTACACAACAATCTTGGATATCTGCAAATTCTCCTCGCCGGCTTCTTGAACGAACTCCCTGCATTTGATGGTGGTGCCACCATAGCCTCCACCAACTTGCCCAAGCATGCTGTAGCTGTCAGTCCTTCTAAGGTTCACTGTAGTGTTGGGGGTTTCGCTCAGTTGAGGGCTAATTCGCTTGAAGCCTTACTGAAAAAACGAAACCACGAATACGAATAGACACCCCGAACCCCAAACCCTAAACCTTCAGCCATAACTGTCTGTCCTTGCTGGCCGTCCAATGTAGGGAAGTTCATTGAGGCCATTGGTAGGGGCCACCAGAATAATGCCGGCATCATGCTGGCACTGCTTGCCAAAATCCAAAGTGGAATTGTCCAGGCATGTGTATGCAATCTCCTGCCCATGCTGCTCTGCTATCTTCCTGTAAGCTGGAACAAACATGTTGTTGTAGAAAGATTCTGCATTAAGCTTCATGCCATACCTGCATACCCACAGTTCGTGTTCCGGGGTCACGGCTTCCAAGGATTCCAGAGCCCTTACCAACTGCCCAACCTCCACTACCCTGGCCTCTCTGGCCAAGCACAAATGGGGTGCGACGGGCTGCACCAAAATAGGATGAGAAGCCAGCCTAGCAAGCCCTGCAATTAAATGCTGGGCAAACCGGGCCAACCACTCCTCATGGTCGGATATGGTCATGCTCTCCCATCTGGCATGCCTTACCCTCAAGCTGAATGGTGCCCTGTCACAGAGTTCCAGTCCTGCAGGAAAGTCTGAAGAAGGTCCTCTTGCAGAGGCCCCCCCAAGCTCCCAGAGAAGACCAAAATAAGGCAGGGCAGCAGCTTTCACCTGCAGGATGACCGTGTCCACGTCCCATGGTGCATTGCTGTCATCACCGAGGAGGCTGCTCAAATCGACTGGGGTTGGCCTCCTCAATCTTGGTGGGCTCCTACTTCGGTCACCATGGCCTGTAGGGTGCTATCTTTCAGCAAGGATGCTTAACCAGGAAAGCTTAAAGGTTTGGAAGGGTTTCCCAAGACGAAATAAATGCAAACCAAGCCATGCAGCCTATAAGCATTGATAGTTGGTGGTTTTATGAATAAGAGTTAAGTTTTCTTGCGATACCCCTATTTTTGCTTGCTGGCCTGCTTCGCTTCCTCGAGTAGACCGCTCCCTCCCAGCAGCCGCAATGGCTCCTGGCAGCAACACCTTAAACTATTATGACAAAGCTGTAGTTTTCCAACTAAACACCAAGACCTAAACCCTAAACATCACATCCTGAGCCCATCCCAAATTCCAGCCTGCAGCTGCCAGACTAGCCGGCCGTCTGGGAGAATTGCTTCTTGTGCCTGAAATCCACAAGGGAAACAACAAGAGCAAGCTACCTATAAGCCTGGTATAAGGCAAAATTTTTCCCAAAAGTTATGCCCAGGAGCTTGACCCCACTAGCCTCGCCACGGCTGCATCCGGTCTGGCCCCCCTCCGGGGGCCGTGGAGGAATCTTTCTCCTCTAGGAGGCAAGCTTCTACCAGGAGGCACATACATGATTTGCTTGTAGGCTGAGCCAAAACACTACTTCTGCAGCAAAAGTCATATGGCTTGCAAGTAGAGTGACCACGCAAGTTTCCAAAGCCTTCAAGCCTTCAGCCTTGAAGCCTGAATTCTCCTTCCCTGCTGCAAGTTTTCTGACCAGTAAGCCCCCAGCACATCTCAAGGCATTCGCACACAGACACACACACACACACAGACAACACAAGGCTTGTACATGGCACTTGCATCACATCTTCACTTTGGAGCTCGCCTACAGGCCTCCCCATTTTCGGTGTCCAAGCCTTAAACCCGAAAATTCTCGCACCCACATTGCCACTCGTCTTCTTTACACATGCACTCTCAAGTCGCACTTGCACACCGGGGCACACACAGGGAAGCACATGTTGCAACATATGGGGCACAGGCCCAAAACGGAAAAATCTCGCACGGACTCCGATTCGCCAATTCGCACATGCACATGCACACACAAGCACACCAATCATCTCGTCGTCGTCGTCGTTGCCGTCGCTTCGCAGCCAACTCAAGGCACTTGGTCGTCGTCGTCAGCACAGGGAATACCTCAGGCTGGTTCAACACTGCTTACTCAAGTCACACACTCAAGTCGCACATGCCCCTGCACACAAGACAAGGTCTATATCACACATAGCTCGCCGCACACATACACACACTGCAAGGCTTGCTCAGGACACAGGGTGTTAAGTGCCAAAAATGGACTTTTTTGGGCCTCATTTTTTAGGCGGTTTTCGATGGGCAAAAACTTTCGACATCAGTTTTTTCATTAGCAAGGCCCTTACTTTTTCGTACGAATTTGGCGCTTTTGGCTCTTTGCACGGAAATTCAGCTTTTGGGCACTGACACCCCTCCCCTTCAGACCACGTTGTTTTTGAGCCTCCAAACCCTTGTCTCGCCCCTTTCGTCCCACTCTGGCCATCGTCATTTCCGGGGCACTCCTCAGCCCTCCCAGTGCAAAATTCCACATTTTGCAACTGGCCTTTGGCATTCTGACCCGAATATCAATTGCTGCATTTTTGTAGCTGCTGTTTTCCGAGCTTAAAATCGGAACTAAATCCTGCAGCTTCGAACTCTTTCAAACATCGTTGTTTTTTCCACGGCTCTCTTCTGAAAGCTCCATTTTGGGGGCTCGCCCCACAATCCTTCCCCCTCCTGGGGGCTTTGAGTTACACATAAGCTGAGTCACTCAAGCAAGTCGCACTGCACACACACACACACACACACACACACACACACACACCTCCAAGTCGTACTGCACACAAGCTGATCCAAGGTAGCACCAAGTCACACTGCATACAATAAGCTACTTCGCAGTCCTACCAAGTCACACACAAGCTTCAACGTCGCACCAACTCGCACTGCACATCAGCTACTTCAAAGCTGTACCAACAAGTCACACACAAGCTTGAAGATCGCACCAAGTTACTTTGCAAATAAGCTTCTCACTTTTGGCCCAAGTGTGCGCCCGGGCCCCCACTTGTGGTCCACTGCACATACCCTCAAGCTGCACTGCACACAGTCTGGTTTTCGGGCTTAGACCCTAAACCCGAAAACTCTTGCACAAGCATTACCACTCCTCTTCTTTACATGTACACTTTCCAGCCGCACGGACTCCGGTTCGCTAATTCGCACATGCACATGCACACACAAGCACACCAATCATCTCGTCGTCGTCGTCGTCGTCGTTGTCGTCGCTGCCGTCGCTTCGCAGCCAACTCAAGGCACTTGGTCGTCATCGTCAGCACAGGGAAGACCTAAGGCTGGTTCAAGGCATTTGCTGGCACAAACACTGCTTGCCCAAGTCGCACATACACACACTGCAAGGCTTGCTCAGAACACAAGGTGACAGGCAGGGGCAAAGAGGGGGCAGGAACAGGGCAGGGCAGGGCAGGGGCCAGGGAGGGGGCAGGCAGGCAGGCAGCAGGCAGGCAGGCAGGGCAGGGGCAGGGGCAGGGGCAGGGGCAGGGGCAGGGAGGGGCAGGGGCAGGGGCAAGGGCAGGGGCAGGGGCAGGGGCAGGGGCACTCTGGTGCCACCCCAGACCCTTAACCCTACAAGCTTTAAGCCTGATCAGCACTATAAATAGGTTTACGAAATCCATAGGATTTACAGAAGAAAAATAGGTTTCACATCCTTATAAACCCTAAAACCCCCTCCTCTGGTGCCCAGGCCCTTCCTCTACTCTGGGGCCCAGGGCCCTTCAATTTACTTAAACCTCCCCTCTGGGGCCCAGGACCTATCAATTTACTTAAACCTTGCTCTGTGGCCAAGACCTTTCAATTTACTTAAACCTGTCTGGGGCCTTATCTGCACTGCAAATAGGTTCACGAAATCCATAGGATTTACAGAGGAAAAATAGGTTTCACATCCTTATAAACCCTAAAACCCCCTCCTCTGGTGCCTAGGCCCTTCCTCTACTCTGGGGCCCAGGGCCCTTCAATTTACTTAAACCTCCCCTCTGGGGCCCAGGGCCTATCAATTTACTTAAACCTTGCTCTGTGGCCAAGACCTTTCAATTTACTTAAACCTGTCTGGAGCCTTATCTGCACTGCAAATAGGTTTACGAAATCCATAGGATTTACAGAAGAAAAATAGGTTTCACATCCTTATAAACCCTAAAAACCCCCTCCTCTGGTGCCCAGGCCCTTCCTCTACTCTGGGGCCCAGGGCCCTTCAATTTACTTTAAACCTCCCCTCTGGTGCCCAGGACCTGTCAATTTACTTAAACCTTGCTCTGTGGCCAAGACCTTTCAATTTACTTAAACCTGTCTGGGGCCTTATCTGCACTGCAAATAGGTTCACGAAATCCATAGGATTTACAGAGGAAAAATAGGTTTCACATCCTTATAAACACTAAACCCCCCTGGTGCCCAGGCCCTTCCTCTACTCTGGGGCCCAGGGCCCTTCAATTTACTTAAACCTCCCCTCTGGGGCCCAGGACCTATCAATTTACTTAAACCTTGCTCTGTGGCCAAGACCTTTCAACTTATTTAAACCTGTCTGGGGCCTTATCTGCACTGCAAATAGGTTCACGAAATCCATAGGATTTACAGAAGAAAAATAGGTTTCACATCCTTATAAACCCTAAAACCACCTCCTCTGGTGCCCAGGCCCTTCCTCTACTCTGGGGCCCAGGGCCCTTCAATTTACTTTAAACCTCCCCTCTGGGGCCCAGGACCTATCAATTTTCATTAGCAAGGCCCTTACTTTTTCGTACGAATTTGGCGCTTTTGGCTCTTTGCACGGAAATTCAGCTTTTGGGCACTGACACCCCTCCCCTTCAGACCACGTTGTTTTTGAGCCTCCAAACCCTTGTCTCGCCCCTTTCGTCCCACTCTGGCCATCGTCATTTCCGGTACACTCCTCAGCCCTCCCAGTGCAAAATTCCACATTTTGCAACTGGCCTTTGGCATTCTGACCCGAATATCAATTGTTGCATTTTTGTAGCTGCTGTTTTCCGAGCTTAAAATCGGAACTAAATCCTGCAGCTTCGAACTCTTTCAAACATCGTTGTTTTTTCCACGGCTCTCTTCTGAAAGCTCCATTTTGGGGGCTCGCCCCACAATCCTTCCCCATCCTGGGGGCTTTGAGTTACACATAAGCTGAGTCACTCAAGCAAGTCGCACTGCACACACACACACACACACCTCCAAGTCGTACTGCACACAAGCTGATCCAAGGTAGCACCAAGTCACACTGCATACAATAAGCTACTTCGCAGTCCTACCAAGTCACACACAAGCTTCAAGGTCGCACCAACTCGCACTGCACATCAGCTACTTCAAAGCTGTACCAACAAGTCACACACAAGCTTGAAGATCGCACCAAGTTACTTTGCAAATAAGCTTCTCACTTTTGGCCCAAGTGTGAGCCCGGGCCCCCACTTGTGGTCCACTGCACATACCCTCAAGCTGCACTGCACACAGTCTGGTTTTCGGGCTTAGACCCTAAACCCGAAAACTCTTGCACAAGCATTACCACTCCTCTTCTTTACATGTACACTTTCCAGCCGCACGGACTCCGGTTCGCTAATTCGCACATGCACATGCACACACAAGCACACCAATCATCTCGTCGTCGTCGTCGTCGTCGTTGTCGTCGCTGCCGTCGCTTCGCAGCCAACTCAAGGCACTTGGTCGTCATCGTCAGCACAGGGAAGACCTAAGGCTGGTTCAAGGCATTTGCTGGCACAAACACTGCTTGCCCAAGTCGCACATACACACACTGCAAGGCTTGCTCAGAACACAAGGTGACAGGCAGGGGCAAAGAGGGGGCAGGAACAGGGCAGGGCAGGGCAGGGGCCAGGGAGGGGGCAGGCAGGCAGGCAGCAGGCAGGCAGGCAGGGCAGGGGCAGGGGCAGGGGCAGGGGCAGGGGCAGGGAGGGGCAGGGGCAGGGGCAAGGGCAGGGGCAGGGGCAGGGGCAGGGGCACTCTGGTGCCACCCCAGACCCTTAACCCTACAAGCTTTAAGCCTGATCAGCACTATAAATAGGTTTACGAAATCCATAGGATTTATAGAAGAAAAATAGGTTTCACATCCTTATAAACCCTAAAACCCCCTCCTCTGGTGCCCAGGCCCTTCCTCTACTCTGGGGCCCAGGGCCCTTCAATTTACTTAAACCTCCCCTCTGGGGCCCAGGACCTATCAATTTACTTAAACCTTGCCCTGTGGCCAAGACCTTTCAATTTACTTAAACCTGTCTGGGGCCTTATCTGCACTGCAAATAGGTTCACGAAATCCATAGGATTTACAGAAGAAAAATAGGTTTCACATCCTTATAAACCCTAAAACCCCCTCCCCTGGTGCCCAAGCCCTTCCTCTACTCTGGGGCCCAGGGCCCTTCAATTTACTTTAAACCTCCCCTCTGGGGCCCAGGACCTATCAATTTACTTAAACCTTGCTCTGTGGCCAAGACCTTTCAATTTACTTAAACCTGTCTGGAGCCTTATCTGCACTGCAAATAGGTTTACGAAATCCATAGGATTTACAGAAGAAAAATAGGTTTCACATCCTTATAAACCCTAAAACCCCCTCCTCGGGTGCCCAGGCCCTTCCTCTACTCTGGGGCCCAGGGCCCTTCAATTTACTTAAACCTCCCCTCTGGGGCCCAGGACCTATCAATTTACTTAAACCTTGCTCTGTGGCCAAGACCTTTCAATTTATTTAAACCTGTCTGGGGCCTTATCTGCACTGCAAATAGGTTCACGAAATCCATAGGATTTACAGAAGAAAAATAGGTTTCACATCCTTATAAACCCTAAAACCCCCTCCTCTGGTGCCCAAGCCCTTCCTCTACTCTGGGGCCCAGGGCCCTTCAATTTACTTTAAACCTCCCCTCTGGGGCCCAGGACCTATCAATTTTCATTAGCAAGGCCCTTACTTTTTCGTACGAATTTGGCGCTTTTGGCTCTTTGCACGGAAATTCAGCTTTTGGGCACTGACACCCCTCCCCTTCAGACCACGTTGTTTTTGAGCCTCCAAACCCTTGTCTCGCCCCTTTCGTCCCACTCTGGCCATCGTCATTTCCGGGACACTCCTCAGCCCTCCCAGTGCAAAATTCCACATTTTGCAACTGGCCTTTGGCATTCTGACCCGAATATCAATTGTTGCATTTTTGTAGCTGCTGTTTTCTGAGCTTAAAATCGGAACTAAATCCTGCAGCTTCGAGCTCTTTCAAACATCGTTGTTTTTTCCACGGCTCTCTTCTGAAAGCTCCATTTTGGGGGCTCGCCCCACAATCCTTCCCCATCCTGGGGGCTTTGAGTTACACATAAGCTGAGTCACTCAAGCAAGTCGCACTGCACACACACACACACACACACCTCCAAGTCGTACTGCACACAAGCTGATCCAAGGTAGCACCAAGTCACACTGCATACAATAAGCTACTTCGCAGTCCTACCAAGTCACACACAAGCTTCAAGGTCGCACCAACTCGCACTGCACATCAGCTACTTCAAAGCTGTACCAACAAGTCACACACAAGCTTGAAGATCGCACCAAGTTACTTTGCAAATAAGCTTCTCACTTTTGGCCCAAGTGTGAGCCCGGGCCCCCACTTGTGGTCCACTGCACATACCCTCAAGCTGCACTGCACACAGTCTGGTTTTCGGGCTTAGACCCTAAACCCGAAAACTCTTGCACAAGCATTACCACTCCTCTTCTTTACATGTACACTTTCCAGCCGCACGGACCTCCGGTTCGCTAATTCGCACATGCACATGCACACACAAGCACACCAATCATCTCGTCGTCGTCGTCGTCGTCGTTGTCGTCGCTGCCGTCGCTTCGCAGCCAACTCAAGGCACTTGGTCGTTCAAGGCATTTGCTGGCACAAACACTGCTTGCCCAAGTCGCACATACACACACTGCAAGGCTTGCTCAGAACACAAGGTGACAGGCAGGGGCAAAGAGGGGGCAGGAACAGGGCAGGGCGGGCAGGGGCCAGGAGAGGCAGGGGCAGGGCAGGGGGGGCAGGGGGCAGGCAGGGCCAGCAGGCAAGGCAGGCAAGGCAGGCAAGCAGGCAGCAGGCAAGCAGGCAGGGCAAGCAGGCAGGGGCAGGGGCAGCAGGGAGGGCAGGGGCACAGGGACAGGGTGGCAGGCAGGCAGACAAGGCATGCACGAGCCAGGCACACAGCCAGGCAGGCAGGGCCAGGCCAGGCCAGGGCAGGGCAGGGCAGGGCACGGCAGGGCAGGGCAGGCAGGCAAGGCAGGCAAGGCAGGCATGGCAGGGCAGGCAGGGGGGGGCAGGCAGAAAGGCAGGCAGGGCAGGCAGGGCAGGGCGGGCAGGCGGAGGGCGGGCAGGGCAGGGGCAGGGCAGGCAGGCAGGCAGGGGCAGCAGGCACAGGCAGGCACAGGCAGGCAGGGGCAGGCAGGCAAGGAGCAGGCAAGCAGGCAAGGCAAGCAGGGGGGCAGGAGGCAGGCAAGGCAGGCACAGGCAGGCAGGGGCAAGCAGGCACACAGCAGGCAGGCAAGGCAGGCAAGGCAGGCAAGGCAGGCAAGCAGGCAGCAGGCAAGCAGGCAGGGCAAGCAGGCAGGGGCAGGGGACAGGGACAGGGTGGCAGGCAGGCAGGCAAGGCAGGCAGGAGGCAGGCAGGCAGGCAGGCAGGCAGGGGCAGGCCAGGCAGGCAAGGCAGGCATGGCAGGGCAGGCAGGGGGGGGGCAGCGGAAAGGCAGGCAGGGCAGGGCAGGCAGGGCGGAGAGCAGGGCAGGGCAGGGCAGGGCAGGCAGGCACAGGCACAGGCAGGCATTACAGGCAGACAGCACAGATAGGCAGGCAGGCAGGAAGGCAGAGGCAGGCAAGGGCAGGCAGAGCGCAGGGAGAGGGCAAGCAGGCAGGCAGAAGCAGCAGGCACACTCAAGGCAGAGAGCGGCAGTAGACAGGCAAGAGCAGGCAGGCACGCAGAGCAGGCAGACAGGAGGAAGAGGCAGGCAGGCAGGCAAGGAGCACGAGCCAGCACAAACACTTGAATGCACTGATCAACTGCACAAGGCTTGCTGCAAAAGCACACACACACACACACATTGCATAACTGAGCACACACACACACACAGATACACATTACTGCAATTGCTTTCTTCACACAAGTTTGGCTTGAAGACCCATCTGTACAAGGCTCTCTGCACATACAAAACCTACTCCCACTCGTCACGCACTTCCCTTTAGGCCCAATTTCCCGCCCCCCCCCGTCCTTCCCATTTCCATCACTTTTGCACGAATCTTGCATAACTTTGCACCTCTTGACACCATCATTCTGACAGCTCGAGAAACCGTGTTCAGATCTGGTGAGATACCTTCCTGTGAATCTTGTACTTTGTTCCGAGCCAAACCGCTCTGACAGCAAGAAGTGGTGTTCGGACTGTTCTTTTTCAGGAGCAACGGAGAGCAGTCTACCACCAGCAAGTGCAACCAGCAGTGCAGGAACCAGGATATTGAAAAGTGGCTCCCTGCTTAAAGAGCAAAAAAGAAAATGGGCGAGGCAAGTGCGAGCCCATGTCGTGCATGACAAGGTCCTGGAGTGAAGCACCGTGCACAAAATCCGAACCGTCACCCACACCTCTTGATACCATAATTCTGCACAGCTCGAGAAACCATGTTCAGATCTGATGGAGATACCTTCCTGTAAATTCCGCCGCTCTTGTACTCTGTTCCGGGCCAAACCGCTCTAACAGCAAGAAGTGGTGTTCGGACTGTTCTTTTTCAGGAGCAACGGAGAGCAGTCTACCAACAGCAAGTGCAACCAGCAGTGCAGGGACCAGGATATTGAAAAGTGGCTCCCTGCTTAAAGAGCAAAAAAGAAAATGGGCGAGGCAAGTGCGAGCCCATGTCGTGCATGACAAGGTCCTGGAGTTAAGCACCGTGCACAAAATCCGAACCGTCACCCACACCTCTTGATACCATAATTCTGCACAGCTCGAGAAACCATGTTCAGATCTGATGGAGATACCTTCCTGTAAATTCCGCCGCTCTTGTACTCTGTTCCGGGCCAAACCGCTCTAACAGCAAGAAGTGGTGTTCGGACTGTTCTTTTTCAGAAGCAACGGAGAGCAGTCTACCAACAGCAAGTGCAACCAGCAGTGCAGGGACCAGGATATTGAAAAGTGGCTCCCTGCTTAAAGAGCAAAAAAGAAAATGGGCGAGGCAAGTGCGAGCCCATGTCGTGCATGACAAGGTCCTGGAGTTAAGCACCGTGCACAAAATCCGAACCGTCACCCACACCTCTCGATACCATAATTCTGCACAGCTCGAGAAACCATGTTCAGATCTGATGGAGATACCTTCCTGTAAATTCCGCCGCTCTTGTACGATCCCACTCTGGCCATCGTCATTTCCGGTACACTCCTCAGCCCTCCCAGTGCAAAATTCCACATTTTGCAACTGGCCTTTGGCATTCTGACCCGAATATCAATCAATTGTTGCATTTTTGTAGCTGCTGTTTTCTGAAGCTTAAATTCGGAACTAAATCCTGCAGCTTCGAACTCTTTCAAACATCGTTGTTTTTTTTTCCACGGCTCTCTTCTGAAAGCTCCATTTTGGGGGCTCGCCCCACAATCCTTCCCCATCCTGGGGGCTTTGAGTTACACATAAGCTGAGTCACTCAAGCAAGTCGCACTGCACACACACACACACACACCTCCAAGTCGTACTGCACACAAGCTGACCCAAGGTAGCACCAAGTCACACTGCATACAATAAGCTACTTCGCAGTCCTACCAAGTCACACACAAGCTTCAAGGTCGCACCAACTCGCACTGCACATCAGCTACTTCAAAGCTGTACCAACAAGTCACACACAAGCTTGAAGATCGCACCAAGTTACTTCGCAAATAAGCTTCTCACTTTTGGCCCAAGTGTGAGCCCGGGCCCCCACTTGTGGTCCACTGCACATACCCTCAAGCTGCACTGCACACAGTCTGGTTTTCGGGCTTAGACCCTAAACCCGAAAACTCTTGCACAAGCATTACCACTCCTCTTCTTTACATGTACACTTTCCAGCCGCACGGACGCCGGTTCGCTAATTCGCACATGCACATGCACACACAAGCACACCAATCATCTCGTCGTCGTCGTCGTCGCTGCCCTCGCTTCGCAGCCAACTCAAGGCACTTGGTCGTCGTCGTCAGCACAGGGAAGACCTAAGGCTGGTTCAAGGCATTCGCTGGCACAAACATTGCTTGCCCAAGTCGCACATACACACACTGCAAGGCTTGCTCAGAACACAAGGTAGCAGGCAGGTGCAAAGCGGGGGGCAGGGGCAGGGGCAGGGGCAGGGGCAGGGGCAGGGGCAGGCAGGGGCAGGGGCAGGGGCAGGGGCAGGGGCAGGGGCAGGGGCAGGGGCAGGGGCAGCACAAGGGGCAGCAGAAAAAGGGGCAGGGGCAGGGAGGGGCAGGGGCAGGGGCAGGGGCAGGGACATGGGCAGGGGCAGGGGCAGGGGCAGGGGCACTCTGGTGCCACCCCAGACCCTTAACCCTACAAGCTTTAAGCCTGATCAGCACTATAAATAGGTTTACGAAATCCATAGGATTTACAGAAGAAAAATAGGTTTTACATCCTTATAAACCCTAAAACCCCCTCCTCTGGTGCCCAGGCCCTTCCTCTACTCTGGGGCCCAGGGCCCTTCAATTTACTTAAACCTCCCCTCTGGGGCCCAGGACCTATCAATTTACTTAAACCTTGCTCTGTGGCCAATGGAATTTCAATTACTTAACACCTGTCTTTATCCGCACTGTAAATAGTTTCACGAAATCCATAGGATTTACAGAGGAAAAATAGGTTTCACATCCTTATAAACCCTAAAACCCCCTCCTCTGGTGCCCAGGCCCTTCCTCTACTCTGGGGCCCAGGGCCCTTCAATTTACTTAAACCTCCCCTCTGGGGCCCAGGACCTATCAATTTACTTAAACCTTGCTCTGTGGCCAGGACCTTTCAATTTACTTAAACCTGTCTGGGGTTTGTTTCCTTACCGTTTCAATATGCTTAAACCCCCTCGGGGCCGTTTCCCCCAGCACACACACACAACACAAGGCTTGCACATGGCACTCGCACTCACCCGTGCACAAAATCCGAACCGTCACCCACACCTCTTGATACCATAATTCTGCACAGCTCGAGAAACCATGTTCAGATCTGATGGAGATACCTTCCTGTAAATTCCGCCGCTCTTGTACTCTGTTCCGGGCCAAACCGCTCTGACAGCAAGAAGTGGTGTTCGGACTGTCAGCACGGAGAGAGCAGTCTACCAACAGCAAGTGCAACCAGCAGTGCAGGGACCAGGATATTGAAAAGTGGCTCACTGCTTAAAGAGCAAAAAAGAAAATGGGCGAGGCAAGTGCGAGCCCATGTCGTGCATGACAAGGTCCTGGAGTTAAGCACCGTGCACAAAATCCGAACCGCCACCCACACCTCTCGATACCATAATTCTGCACAGCTCGAGAAACCATGTTCAGATCTGATGGAGATACCTTCCTGTAAATTCCGCCGCTCTTGTACGATCCCACTCTGGCCATCGTCATTTCCGGTACACTCCTCAGCCCTCCCAGTGCAAAATTCCACATTTTGCAACTGGCCTTTGGCATTCTGACCCGAATATCAATCAATTGTTGCATTTTTGTAGCTGCTGTTTTCTGAAGCTTAAATTCGGAACTAAATCCTGCAGCTTCGAACTCTTTCAAACATCGTTGTTTTTTTTTCCACGGCTCTCTTCTGAAAGCTCCATTTTGGGGGCTCGCCCCACAATCCTTCCCCATCCTGGGGGCTTTGAGTTACACATAAGCTGAGTCACTCAAGCAAGTCGCACTGCACACACACACACACACACACCTCCAAGTCGTACTGCACACAAGCTGACCCAAGGTAGCACCAAGTCACACTGCATACAATAAGCTACTTCGCAGTCCTACCAAGTCACACACAAGCTTCAAGGTCGCACCAACTCGCACTGCACATCAGCTACTTCAAAGCTGTACCAACAAGTCACACACAAGCTTCAAGATCGCACCAAGTTACTTCGCAAATAAGCTTCTCACTTTTGGCCCAAGTGTGAGCCCGGGCCCCCACTTGTGGTCCACTGCACATACCCTCAAGCTGCACTGCACACAGTCTGGTTTTCGGGCTTAGACCCTCAACCCGAAAACTCTTGCACAAGCATTACCACTCCTCTTCTTTACATGTACACTTTCCAGCCGCACGGACTCCGGTTCGCCAATTCGCACATGCACATGCACACACAAGCACACCAATCATCTCGTCGTCGTCGTCGTCGTTGTCGTCGCTGCCGTCGCTTCGCAGCCAACTCAAGGCACTTGGTCGTCGTCGTCAGCACAGGGAAAACCTAAGGCTGGTTCAAGGCATTTGCTGGCACAAACACTGCTTGCCCAAGTCGCACATACACACACTGCAAGGCTTGCTCAGAACACAAGGTGGCAGGCAGGGGCAAAGAGGGGGCAGGCAGGCAGGCAGGCAGGCAAGGAAACAGGCAGGCAGGCAGGCAAGGCAGGCAAGGCAGGCAAGGCAGGCAAGGAGGTAGCAGGCAGGCAGGCAGGGCAAGGAGGGAGGGAGGCAGGCAAGGAAACAGGCAGGCAGACAAGGGGCAGGCAGGCAGGCAGGACAGGGGCAGGATAGGGCAGGGCAGGGGCACGGGGCACTCTGGTTGCCACCCAAAGGACTCCTTAACCCTACAAGCTTTTTAAGCCTTATCTGCACTGCAAATAGGTTCACGAAATCCATAGGATTTACAGAAGAAAAATAGGTTTCACATCCTTATAAACCCTAAAACCCCCTCCTCTGGTGCCCAAGCCCTTCCTCTACTCTGGGGCCCAGGGCCCTTCAATTTACTTTAAACCTCCCCTCTGGGGCCCAGGACCTATCAATTTACTTAAACCTTGCTCTGTGGCCAAGACCTTTCAATTTACTTAAACCTGTCTTATCTGCACTGCAAATAGGTTCACGAAATCCATAGGATTTACAGAAGAAAAATAGGTTTCACATCCTTATAAACCCCAAAAACCCCTCCTCTGGTGCCCAGGCCCTTCCTCTACTCTGGGGCCCAGGGCCCTTCAATTTACTTAAACCTCCCCTCTGGGGCCCAGGACCTATCAATTTACTTAAACCTTACTCTGTGGCCAGGACCTTTCAATTTACTTAAACCTGTCTGGGGTTTGTTTCCTTACCGTTTCAATATGCTTAAACCCCCTCGGGGCCGTTTCCCCCAGCACACACACACAACACAAGGCTTGCACATGGCACTCGCACTCACCCTTTTTGTTTCGGCCCGGATGCAAGTTTTCTGGCCAGTAAGCCCCCAGCACATCTCAAGGCATTCGCACACACACATACAACACAAGGCTTGCACATGGCACTCGCACTCATCGTTTTCGTCGTCCTTTCGTCGTCCTTTCGGTCGTCATGGCTGCAACAATGAGGGGCAGGAGCAGCAGCAGGAGCAGCACCAGCAAGAGCAGCAGGAGCAGGAGCAGCAGCAGGAGGAGCAGAGGCACAGAGAGCAGGAGGGGAGCAGGATGCACTGACCAATTACACACACAGGGCTTGGTGTAAAAGCACACATGTTGCATGACTGAGCACACACAGATACATTACATCACTGCAACACTTCCAGGTTGCCTTACCTGCCAGCCTAAAGCCCAAACCCGAAAACCCTTAAAGCCAAAGCCCTAAACCCCTGAAGCCCCAAAGCCGAGTTTTCCTGGTGCAAAAGTACATCGTTTCATCCTGAACCCCTTACCCTTGAAAAAGTGCCTGGTTAACTAATAGTAGGATGCCTGTTGGAGTTTAGGGATGGAGATGCCCTGCTGACCCTAAAGGCCCTAAAGCTTGAACCCTAAGCCCTAAAGCCCTGGACCCTAAACCTTAAAGCCTAAGCCCTAAAGCAACCTTCCCAACCTACTTTGAAGATCAAACACTACCCAAAGAATTGGAAACCTAATCGTGTCCTCCACAATGCCTTCTTTACTTAATTGCCAGGTGTCTGTTTGTTACTGAACACTAAATGACACTAAACACTGAAGCCACCTAAACAAAAAGCCTCAAGCCCTGAACCTGAAGCCATAAAGCACTGCAAACCCTATACCTCTCAGCTTTAACCCCTTACCCGACCAAGGCCCACAAAGCTTCATCATCTTTTCTTCCATCTCAGAAGGCTCCAGGACTTAAAACCCTAAGCACCAAATTTTCAACTTTGGGCTAGGGGTACCATAGGACTCAACGAACACGCTGCTTTTTTGAACTCCACCCCTCGTTGTTGGCATCACCAACCTGTAAATGCGAAAATCATCACTCCCAAGTATTTACTCGGGTGTGGAGGCCTTTGGCGACCAAGTTCAAGGTTGCCTCTGCAAGGTGCCTGCCAAGGAAACCCACTGACGTGCCCCCCATGATGCTGGTAGCAGTCAGGGATGTTTCCCCTTTCCTGCCCCTGCCGGCCGGCATTCGCCTCCATTTAGTGTTGTATACCGCATCTTGGAGAACTTGTGCCTGTCTGGAGAAACCAACTTCAGCCGCCAGTCTGCCCCAGCGAATTTCTTTGGCTTCCCTGGACCTCCCCAAAGCTTGCACATCCTTGGGCTTTGTCTTTGGGGCTGGTGCAACCTTGGGCACCCACTCCGGCACGTCCATCCCTACTTGCAAGTCGACTCTCCTCCTCCCATCTGAAAGCTGCTGAGGTTCTGCCGCTTGGATGCCCCATGGCAGGTCATCCTTCTCTGCATTGTAAGTGTGCCGGTTTGTAAACTTGTTCGCTAAGCCCACCCTGTGCAGAAGCCGGTTGAAAGCAGTCCTCTTCCAGTCTGGCACTTGCCGGTCCATTCTGGAATTGGCTGTCCTGAACACTCCAGCATCAATGGCTTTCCGCATCCCAGTAGCGAAATGGGTTAG
>CAJNDT010002636.1:0-29673 GCA_905221615.1 Symbiodinium sp. CCMP2592 | reverse complement strand
ACGGTGAGACTGCCGATTGCGACTTTGAAGTGGGGATCCTTCGCGTGACTGGCGCTGAGGAGGGTGCTGGTGTGTTTGTCGAGGTGATCCTTATCTGCGTCTTGGGTTCAAAGTCCTTGGTGGCCGTACCTCAAGGTGCCTGGAACCGGCGAGCTGCCCATCGTAACTTGCCGCCCGGTTCTCTTTCCAAGGCGGTGGCCGTGGAGGTGGCAGGCGCTGCGCGCGACGATCGAGCTGAAGTGCTTAGGGAGCGGTAGCCTTCGCGACTACGGGCGGCGATACTGGCTGTGTGCCCCATGCCGAGGCGCTGATGGAGGTGGCGAAAGACAAGTTCCAATTCGCCACACGGCCACCGAGGGCGAACTTCCTGCCCCGGCAGCGCCTGCAGCTTCGGAGAGCAATCCTGGGCTGGAAAGACGGCTGGAGAAATTGGAGCAAGCTCTTGGCACTTTGGCTACCTCCATGCAGGCCTTAACCACGGAGCGAGTTCACAAGCAGCCGGCCCGGCCCCGAAAGTTCCGAAGGCAACGCCTGGCCCGAAAGCTTCCCACTTGCCGGGCCTCGACGCTGGCGTCGTGAAGTCCGCTCTGGCTGCGTGGTTTGACTTGGAGTCACTGCAGCAGTTCTCCCGGCTTGCCCGCAGACTGAGGGACCCCGGCGCTACAGCGCGGCCACAGCAGAGCGCGCTGGACGAGTCCGAGGAAGAGGTCGCCACAGAGCAGCGGGGAAGCTCAGCATTGCCCATCCAGCCAACCTTGCAAGAGACCCCGCAAGACCCGGTCGCAGCCGCGTTGGTGAAGCTCACCACCGTGAAGAAAGGCTCTCGATTAGAGCAGGCGCTGGACGGCGCCTCCTTAGGTGCTGGTGGCCTCGAAGGCGGAGACGTCTCGACTCGGAAAAACTCGATGGCCAGGCGAGCCTTGCGACAAGCCCTCCACGAGAACCCGGAGGAGATCTACGGCACCATCGAGAAGTTGATGATGGAGGACTTGTTGTCCCGGACGGTGGCGCCAGGCATGCCCACTCCGACGCTTTGCGCGAGAGCTTGGTTGGAGAACAGGAGCCGGCTCACCAACTACCCCGCAGCCATTCGGACTGCCTGGGGAGTTGCGGGGACGAGCGCGAGCGGCCTTGATGCTTCTCCAAGCAGATCAAGTGGCGTTGGATCGAGGGTCGTGGACTTTGGCTACGGAGGCGAGTTTGGAGCTGGCTCCTCCGGTCCACTCCTTTGTGAACCGAGCTTTGCCCGACCCGACCGAGCAGCCGATGTCCCGCCTCATGGAGCCACGCTGGGGCGAGATTTTCCTTCATCACCTTCGCGACTACGTGGAGCGGCGCAGGAAGCTGGGAGCCAAGACCACTCGAACGCCTGGAAAGGTGGAGGGGCAACCAGCTGCAAAGGAGAAGCCCGGCCCAAAGCCAAAGCCGAAGGCCAAGTCGGCGATCGAGCCAAGTGCATGACCTCTGGGGTCCCTGAGCGGGATGCTTCGCAGGGCCGTTTGAAGGTGCCCGGTGCGAAAGCACCCGTGATTTCAGTGCCGAACCTTGGGAATTCGATGTGGGGGCGGGTCCTCAAATCCAAGGGCGACTTCGCTTCTTTCCTTTCCAGTCTTACCTGCGCGCCGAGTACTTCTACTTCGGCTTCACCATCCATCTGGCCCGTTCCGCTGCCACTCCCTGAAGGTTCCAGGTTTTCCATGGGCTATGTGGCGGCGCATCGGCCTGGAAAAAACGCTATGTGAATCTGGCTGTTGGCTGTTGCTGCGATGAACTGGCTCTACCTTTCCCGGCCGAGCTGTGCTCCCGCAGGCCTTGAAGCAGGGCGCCCCTTGTCGAAGAGGCAATGGGCAGTGGTCAAGCTTTTGGAGCGCTACCTGGATGGATGTGACTTTTTGACTTTTGAGCCGCCCGACCTCGGGCGCACGGCCTCCAAGTTGGAGGACCAAGACCAGACTTTGGGAAGCATTTGGAGAGAGGTCACCAGTTTGCATTCGCACTCTAAGTATTTCGGGGCCTCCTTCCAGCCAAACAAGCAGCAAGGGGATAGCTACGGTGAGCCGGTCCTTGGTCCTCTAGCCGATCGTCTCGCAAGGACTTTGGGACACAGTGTGGCACGCTATCCGGAGAAAAAGCTATGAATGCAAAGCCGATCGATGCCAGCCGCATCTCCATGCCTTCGGCGCCAAGCTTTGACCCACGACCTTTCTTGGACCCAAAGACCAAAGCCGTGTATGAGCATCCCCTTCAGCATCGCCTACCCGAACCTCGCGAGCCACCGCCGCCCAGGTCCAGTATCATGGCTACTCCGGAGAACAAGCTGCTCTTACCAAGGCAGTTGGCGGCTTCAGGCCGGCTGGGGATCCTTGAGAGCAATGAGGTGACTGAAGGGATTAGCTCGGGCCTGTTTGCGGTGATCAAGGATCTTGAACGAGATCGTCTCATTCTGGACGGCCGTGGGGCCAATGTGTACGAAGTTCCTTTGAATGCTTGGACTAAATGCCTGGCCTCTGCCGAGAAGGTCGCTGCGATTTACCTCCCGCCGGGCGCGGGCCTCTGCTGCTCCGGTCGTGACCTCAAGGACTTCTTTTACCAGTTTCAGGTGGGACGCGAACGAATGGTTCGGAATTGCATCAGTGGCGCCCTGTCACAAGGCGATGCGGACTTCATTTTCGGAAAGGGGAAGGTGAAGGTCCGTGGCTCGGCCCATGTGGGGCTCAACACCCTTGCAATGGGCGACTGTTCGGCTTGCGAATATGCTCAGGCCTCCCACTTGTGCTTGCTGTACGAGAAACGGGTGTTCAAGGAAAACGAGCTCATCTCTTTGGCCAGCCCGGTCCCTAGGAGCGATATTCAGGTGGGTGTCATTATCGACGACTTGATTGTGCTTGAGCTCCTTCCTTTGAGTGTTTGCACTTCGCCTCGACCGTGGCCTCGATCGGGGAGTGATGTGCGTATGGCTTTGGCTGATCTCGCTTACGCAGGCGCTAACCTCGTGACGAACTCCAAGAAGGCGTTCCAGAACGAGCCGTACGGCAGGTTCTGGGGCATCGAGCTGGACGGGGTCTTGGGGCTGGTTCGTCCTGCCAGGTCGCGCCTTTGGCCTCTCATCGCGATCACCTCTCGAGTGATCTCCTTGGGCTACGCCACCGTTGGGCTGATGAAGGCTCTGAGTGGGTCTTGGATTTCGGTGCTACTACTGAGGCGCCGTCTTCTGTCGATCATGGATCTTATCTTCGCAGCCTCTGGCTTGGAGGACCAAAGCACTATCATTCGCCTCTCGGGGAAGCTGAAGTCTGAGCTTTGGTGTTTGATTGCCTTAGGTCCTTTTGCCGTTGCCGACATCAGAGCCAAGCCCGCTAACTTCATCAGTGCCACCGACGCCTCGTCTTGGGGTGGGGCTGCGGTCCGTGCTAAGGTGACCCCGTCAATCTTGCTTGAGTGCTGTCGCCATTCGCTGGCAAAGGGTACCTGGACCAAGCTGCTACCCCCGGTGAAGGCCTGGATGTACGAGCGGGGCGAGCTGTCGGAGGATGATGTGCTGCCGAACGAGGATCCGTACCCGCCCAATGAGCTAGCTAACATTTTGGCGAGCTGCCTTGATTACCACGAGCAATGGAGGCGCGGTTTCAAAGATGGTGAGCACATCAACTGCAAGGAGGTCCGAGCCTACTTGTTGGAAGAGGAGTACGTTGCCAGGCTCCACCAAAACGTCAGGATTCTCAGTGGTCTCGACTCTCAGGTGGGGCTTGGCTGCAACAAGCTCCTTTCAGCTTCGATTGGGCCTTATTTGGGGGCTGGTATTTTCCCGCATTACATGTTTTACCCCACCGACCTCAACCCTGCTGACGGGCCTACACGTGGAAAGCCACCACCTTCCCCAAAGCATCCCTTGCCTTCGTGGTGGATACCAGCTGAGCGCGTGACTACCAGTTTCTCTCGAGACGAGCCGCTCAAGGTGACGTCCCGAGCTTCGAGCACGTCGAGCCCCGCGAGGTTCCCGACTGCAGACCACAAAGCCGTTTCAGGTCTGAGGTTCGAGACATGGGAACTTGGACTGCAGAACCGCCTCTTGAGGACTTCGGCGCCACTTGCTCTCAAAGTCCGGGTAGTGTATTCCTGGGGGTTCCTTCGTGCCAGATCTTTACACGCCGAGGCCATACCCCTGACCCTTCGGCTAAGGGCTGCCTAGATTTATTCTGTGGCACAGGAGGCGTCACTAAGGCACTGCTCCGAAGTGGCGCTCCTTGGGTCATCAGCTTTGACATCTTGCGCAGCCCGCTGGAGGACCTGTCTCTGGGAAGTAATCAAGCCTTGGTCGAAAGCCTCGTTCTTGAGGGCAAGGTTTCTGTCGTGGCAATGTCTCCGCCTGGCGATTCTTTCTCGCGAGCGGTGACCCCGGCGATCAGAAACTGTCGTTACCCTTGGGCCTCCCCTGGATTGGTGGCAAGATGCGGGAGAAGCTGCAAAGAGGGAACGAGCTCGCTTTGTGGTGCCGCAAGTTGTCTTTGATCTGCGAGCGGATGGAAGTCACGTGGTGGATTGAGCACCCGGACACTTCTTGGATGTGGCGGCTCCGCCCTTTCCGGCCGTTCCGTGAGTCAGACAGTTTACGCACATGGCGGTGTGATATGTGCCGCTTCGCCACTCCTTGGAGGAAGAGGACGCGGATCGCTACGTCGACTGAGCTGCGGGGGGAACGCTCCCTTTGCCAATGTGCCATGCAAAATAACCGACAGTAAAATCCGTGCCCATGCAAGAATAAAGGCACCACTATAGAACTCAGCCATTTTAAGGGTCTGTGACCCCTATAAAAACAGTGCCGCAGGGCCACGAAGGAGTATTTTATTGCGATTGCGGGTTTCGGCAAAAGAAGGGGTTTCAAGGTTTTGCCTGCGCCAACTGTACACGGAGCCCCATGAGGGGGCTTGAGCCAACTGTACAAGCGTCCGCAGCGTCGTCGCCGTACAACGTCGTCGCCGTTGTGCCGCGTCGTCGTCTACCCTATCTATCCTATATAGTGGGCACGCTGAGCCGCAGCCCAGGGCCGAGGAACCTCGCTTGTGGGGGGAGGGTCTGGGACTCGGCACGGCGGTCCAGCGAGTGGAGTTGGGGTTCAGATGGGGCCATGAGTAACCCATCACCTTTCGTGAAGCTCGCGGGCTGGGGAGCGTGGTGGGGGCGGCCCCGAACACCCCAAAACCCCACACGCCTGGGGGAATGCTGCCCGTTTTTTTGGGGAGCCATTTTTCTGGGATCCGGGTCTGCTGAGCAACAGAATGCTGGCCTTTTTTCTGCAAGTTGGAATTCGACCTTGTCTAGTTGGGCGCAACAACGAGAAGCAATCCGCCGAGCAGGACGAACGCCCAGGCCTCGCAGCGGCTCCCGCTCGCGAACAACCGCCTCCGCGAGGTCTCGAGGCAGTTCGACGAGCAGCAGCCCCAGGGGCCCACCGACTGAATCCTCCTCCACTCCGGCCTCAAAAACGCCCGACGCTCATTGCAGGCCGACGGCGACAAGTACACGGACTGGCTGGCCCACGTCCCCCGCCAGCAGGGGCGCAACGTTACCCGTCGTTGTCAACGGCTCCCTGTCCCGGCAGTCCAGCGGCCTCAGCGACCAGCAGCCCCACGCCCGCGTCAGCTGGGGAAACGGGAACCCCATACTGAGGAGTTTTACCGCTACGACGCCACCCGAGACTGGGCCTTCTCCAAGCAGACCGAGGTCGTCGATAACAGAGGACGACGAGGCGACGACGACGCGGCGACGACGAAGCGGCGACGCGACTGGGTTGACAATCGGGTTGACAATCGGCTCTCTCTGGGAGGGTTTTCCAGCGCTCCACTCTGTGATTGCTGCAGGTCCAGGTTCGAGACATAAGTCAGAATTCGGTACTTCGGAGCACTGTCGATTCGCGGGCCTATCAAGCGATCTTATAGGGGCTCTAAAGTGCGAGCAAAACGGGATTCAAAGGGCCTTTCGTGCGCGGCACTTCGAAGTTCGTTCACGGTGCTTCGAAGTCGCCGTTCGCGAGCTCACTGGCTGCCAACCAGCTGCTTGCCGGCAGCCAACGAGCTGCCAACGAGCTACTTACCAGCTGCCAACCGGCTGCCAACCAGCAGCCAACGAGCTACTTACCAGCTGCCAACCCGCTGCTTACCAGCCCAACCACTGCCAAACGAGCTGCCAACGAGAACAGCCTACGAGCTGCCCTATGCTCTGGCCGCGGACCTGGCAGTCGCAGAGGGCACCATCGTCGCCAACGCCTCCGGCCTCGCGGTGAACAAAAGCACGCCGGCCTCCGTGGTCAAGCGAAGAACAGCAGCGATGAACTCCAGCATCGCTTCGGCCAACAATGCAACTCTGGCCACGGTGGCAGCAACCTACGCTCTCAAGTGGTCGTGGACCAACTGCCCTGTTAGCAGACATGGACGCGGCCCTGCCCTGCGCGACGCGCACGACGCCGACATCCTGGCCCTGCAGGGCCAGGGGCCCTTCGCCAGCCCCCGAAAACCTCGCGGCCCTGGAAACCTCACTCTACTCGGCCATCGACGCCATCCTCGCGCAGCTCGCCGCCCTCAGCACCTGGGCGCGCCAGCAACCTGATCAATGCACAGGCCTGGCCCGGTCAGGTCACCTCAAACCTCTTTGCACTTTTCGGGACTGGACGGAGTGGCAGGGAAACGTGAAAGAGCCTGCAGCGTGCTTGGCCAGGAATACCAGCCGCGCCAGGGCTCCAGCTCAGGGCGGAGCCGTTGCCCAGGATGGGCAGGAGGCTCACGGGCGGTGGGCACAGGCTGCGGATGCGTGTTGGGGTGAACTGGTCCTGGATGAGGTTGTAGCTCGGACCGCCCTCCGTGAAGCTGTTGATCGGAAAATACCTGCTGCGCGGCACCAACGTGCTGCGCAATTTGGCCTCCTGCAGAACAACGACGACAGCCTCGAGGTCTCCGTGGACCTGAGCGACTACGTGCTTCAAGTCCCTGGTGCGCACCAACGTGACGCCGCCTCAAATCAAGGCCCTGCTGCCGCGGGCGTTTCTAGGGGCCAGCACCATCCTTTCGGACACCATGCTGAAACTCACCTCAACGCCTACGCTAAAGCCGAACCGGATTCGCGGCCGTGGGTGACACGGCGGCCCTGGACGCCAGCTCGTTTGGCCGCCGTGATGGCGGCGTCTGTCTGGGCGCTAACCTGAGAACTCCACCGCTCGCACGGCCGCTGCTATCGCTGCATCTCGTGTAGTAGGGCGCCAGGGCGGCCAGGATGGCTGCATCGGTCTCAGCGATGGTGTAGTAGCCTGAGAGGTCGATGCCTGCCAGGGCGTTGGATATCGCCGAATCGCTGGGCCTTCGTGGAATAGGGGACCCGCGACTTGGACCGTGTTGCTGTACAGAGCACCATGCCGGCGTCCGTGTAGTCGTTGGCGGCCGTCTCCGCGGCGGCGATGGCCGCGAGCATTGTGGAGTAGTTGCTCAGCGCGGCCGTGATGGGTTTATTGGTGTCGGAGCCACCTTCACGCCATTGGCCTCCTTCGCTGCTGCCGGTCACCCTGAACCAAGACGTCACGGTCAACACAGCGAAGACGCTCAATTTCGCCCAGCTCCTCGCCGGCTCCGTGGCGGCAACCGGGAACGTCACCACCAACGAGTCGGACCCGCCTGACCCTTCGGGGCACCCAGGGCATGCCAGGTAATACCAGGAGAACGAGAGCCGGAGAGCCCACGCCTTCCAAACAAGCGGGGGCGGAAAAAGTGAAGGCAGCGGAGCCGCTCTCAACCCCACTGTCCTTGGTGGTCGGGCCTCCGGAGGCGTCAGTGGCGAGAATGAGGTCAGGGAGGGTGGACGCATCAAAGATGCCAGTCTGCCGGACGTGTTCGACAATTGCACGGAAACTTCTTGAAGGCGGTCACTGCGGCGCAGTTGCGCTCCGTAGGGTGCGTCACGGTGACGTCCTGGTTCACCAGGCCCATGTGCTGCAACCTCCGCATGGTCCAGGCCAGCATTTTCAGGGGCTTTAGGGCCGGGCTTTGCCACACGCTGTAGATGCGCGTGGCTTCCGCCTGGGGCAGGTCTTCACGCAACATGTACCACCACGACTTTACATCGTCCATGTCATTCAGGTCCAGGGGGACGAATTGCACGCTGCAGGGGTGCGACCCTCCTGTCCATGTGCATGTCGACTTATGGCTCGACGACGTCGACGTGATTGGCTCTGTCCTTGTTTGTCTCCCTCGGCCCTCAACTTAACTGTGCCGGCCATGGGAACCTGCCCTGGCCTAGCGGACATCGTCAAAGACCTGGGCCTCGAACTCTGCTGGGCGAAGGGTTGCAGGGACCCTGCACAGCCAGGATACCACCTGCATTTGCACCCCCACCGCTCTATCCTCTGTCTGGTGCCCTGCAATTCCAGAGGCACCAACCAAAAGTAGAGCGAGAGGGAACCCCCTCCCTATTGTGTGGCGCCTCGCCCCGTCTGGGGATTGAAATTGGGAGGCCCTGAAAAGGGCCTTGCAGAGGTGGCCAAGTGCCTCGTCTTTGAGCGGCGCCATCGCGCCCCTGTCAGCACCAGCGGAGTCCATGAGCCCTCTCTGCTGGAGCAAATTGCGGTGGGGCCGCCGGGCGGCACCGTGCAGACGGTGACGGTGCTGCTGGACGCCAACAACCAGGCCGGGCTCGCCGAGCTCAAGGTCCTGGCCATCGGCGGCTGCCAGCTGAACGCGCTGGACCAAACCATCAGCCTCAACACCAGCAGCGGGCCGGCCAACCTTTTGATCGAGGCCAACACCGGCGGGGGCAGCGACGGCGAGGTGATCTGCTTCTACGGCTTCCAAAATCTGAGCGACGAGAGCCTCAAGACGAACCTCCGAGCCGTGCCGGCCGAGGAGGCCCACAAACCCTTTGACGGCGTCGAGGCGACCTACTACGACCATATGGGACGGCCCGGCCAACCACGTGGCCTTCGTGGCTTAGTAGGTGGAGGCCTCGGGGTCCCTGGGCAAGAGATCTCGCGGAGACGACTCGGATTAAGGAGAAATGGCGGAAGGAGAGGCGATCGGGCTGCTGCAGGACCTGGCCCGGAACTTCAACGTGAGGGACCCGCGGAAGCTGTTCCAGATCGCCCGGCGGCGGGAGTTCCCGGGACAACCCGACAAGCGGCTGCAGGCCGACCTCATCGACTTCTTCCAGAACATCCGGGGAAGGAACAGGTACGGGCTGGTGGTGCAGGACGTCTTCACCCGGGAGGTGGCCACGAAGGCGCTGCCCGACAAGCGGGCGGAGACGGTGACCCGGGCGGCCGGGAGATCGTCCCCCAGCTGGTGGAGGGGGAGGGGAACTTGCACCGGCAGAAGCGCCCGGAGGACCGGAACGCCACGGCGGTGATCGACCGGGCCATCCAGACCCTGAAGAAGGACCTGGCGGGCAAGGTGGCCCGGGACGGCGGCGGCTGGGGGACCACATCGACGAGGTCTCGGAGGCCAACAACGCCCGGCCGCACCAGGCGGTCACCGTGGTGCCCGAAGACGTGGAGACGATGCCGGCGGCCACCTTCCGGGTCTACCAGGACAACGCCCGGAAGTTCGAGCACAACAAGCGGCTCACGGAGGGCCGGCAGCGGCGCCTCGAGGAGGCGGGCGCCTTCCAGGCCCCGACGAACGCGGCGAGGAGCTTCCAGTCCCAGTACGGGGCGGTCAGGGAGCTGGCGGGCTACGACTCGATGACGGCGAGGGCCACCGACGGCTCGGAGACCCTGCTGAAGCACGCGCTCCCGGTGCCCCGGGGCTCCGGCGAGCCCATGGCTCGGCTGACTCGGCGGCCGGTGCCACTGGCGGTCAGACAACTCCGCGACTTCAACCCCGGACCGGCGCCGACCTAGTAGGCCTCGTTCACGCCGAAGCCCGGATGGCAGGTGGGTTCACCGACTGAGGGGGGAGGGACGACGACGCGGCAACGACGACGCGGCGGTGACGACGCGACGACGACGAGGCGGCGACGACGCGCCGCAGCCCCAGATGCCCTCACGGTCGCTGCAGCCTCCAGACCCCAGGCCGTCACGGTCGTTGCAGCCCCCCAATCCCGCACTGCAGCCCAAGCAGTCGCTGCAGCCCCCACCACGCCGTCACACTAGCTGCAGGCTGTTCCTCGTCCCTCCTGATCCAAGAGCTCTCTCTTGTATCTGGTTTTTCAACCCGCGTTTTCTTTCAGCGTAGTCTCTGGCTGTTTCGTTGATAGGGTAAGTCCTTCTTCCCGGTTTCGGCCGGAACTCGCTCCAGAACGCGGCCTAGGAGGCTTAGGGCTGGTTTTTAGAACGCTCGAAAGTGCCCTCAAAGTCCATGCAAAATCTTTTGGGCTAAAATGCGGCTCTGGGCAGGTCGTCGTCTTAAGGATTGAGGTAGACCGCGATGTGGGGGCTCGGCGTTGGTTGGAAGCCCGGCTCGGCCTCAATTTTTGTCTCTAGACAACCTATACCAAAATGTGGCCTTGGCCCTCCTACTCTATCCGGCGAGATGTTTTGAGCGAAGGTATGTTCCTTGAGTGCAGTGTCCATCACGAGAAGGTTTGATTTCTGACGAAAAGGCACGGTAGAGGCTGAGCAACCCTCGCACAGCCGTCAAGCCTGCATGACCACGGCAAGATTTGGGCCGGGTATTTCTGTTGAGTGCCAACTGCTCTGCACCAAACACAGGTCATAACCTCCAAGCTGCTTCCTTTCAAAAACAGTCAACACGACCTGTCTGTGCCACACCTCAACCTCTTGCTCAGAAGCACGCACCAGTGCGAACCATGATCCCGAGATGCAGCGCATACTTGTGATTCACGACATGACGACACCACTTGCAGCCGAAGCCTTGCACACACTTGCAGTCATTCAAGGCAAGCTCGGATGCGGTCGGGCCACCTGCCAACACCGAATTTGACAACAAAACGTCACTCTCAATCATTGCTCGACGTCATGTCGGTCAACTCCGGTCTCAGTGCGGGCGTTTATTTTGCTCCTCACTCGGCGCTCAGGGCCTGGTACTCCAGCAGCAAGACCTGAGAGATGGCGCAGGAAGGGTGGGATGAGGGCCACCAAGTCTTCTTGCTGCAACGAAAATAGGTCGTCGATGAAGCCTTTGGGAAAATTGGAGCCAAGCACCGCCAAAAACTCCACGTTCCGTTGCCTCACCGTTTCTGCTGCTTTGTGCAGCTTCTTCGACTGCTCTTCGACATCCTCTTGGTTGAGCAGAGTGTTGGACTTGACTTGGACGGCGACTAAACTTGCATTTTCCCGGCGGAAGATGACAAAGTCAAGGGCCATGCAGTTGGGGGGAGCCATGATGACCAGGAAAGGCGACGTGCCGCAGTGATTGATGCCCAGCTCTCGAGCTTCCCGCAGAAAACTTTCGAGCTTTTGTTGTGCCTCGTGCTTGTTTGCTGTTGCAAGGGCGGGATCCTGTGCCAGTGAGTCGTTAAAGCCTATATCCAGGAAGCTTCCACAGCTTGTTTTGAGAGCCTGTGGAAGCTTCTCATGCCCTTTCACAATAGCTAGCATAGCACCAAGAGCGCCTGTAACCTCCGTGAAATACGACGCAGCTTGCTTCATGTGTGTTTCGTTGTCGCTTTCAATCGCCTTGCACTTGGCCCGATACGCTTCGCCCATCATGTGCTGAAGCTTGGCCACCCTAGGAAAGGACTCTACTGGGTTAAACGAGTTCTCGAACCAGGAGGCCGCATGCCAGGCTGCGACTGTTGGCATAAAAAGCCTCTGTTGTTGTGAGGTTTGCCTCGCCTCCACCAGCACGCTTCCCTGGTATATGCCCCGCTGCAGTGACTTGATGCGGCTGACTCGAGCCAGCTGCTGGTAGGGGCAAGCCCGTGAGTCCCATGTCTCGAGCAGTGCCTCCAGCTCGTCTGCCCTGAATTGGGGTGGGAGGTTCACTCCCATGTCTCCAAGCTTCGCAATGCAACCCATTATGGAACCTCCAGACGGGCCTTTGAATCTTGCTTTGTTCAGCTCCGCTGTCAGATACTGGACGGCGCGGGCATAGCCCGCCGTGGCTCCCCAAGCAAGCGAGATGCGGTAGGCCAAGATTGCATTCTTAGTCTTGTTTCGGTCCCAGACGGTGAGCACTGACTGAAAGCGACTGAACGTGTCAGTTCCGAGCACAATCAAGATTTGAAACTCTACTGGCCGAATGCTCGCGTTGAACATGTTCACAGCTCCCTCATAGTCGCTGAGCGCCGACATCACCACCGAGACCTGCCCGGCCCAAGAATCCATCAGCTGACAAAGTCGCTGTCTAGCGAGACCCTCGTCGTCTGATCTGCCCATCTCGTCGGCAAGGATTAGTAGAGGCCGGGCACCATACCAGTGCCGCAGGATCTTAACCACAAAATTGAGGTCGACAAGGCTCTGCAGCATGTTTTCAGATGAAACAGCGTGGTTGATGGCATCCAAGAAGGCTGTCCAAGACTTGCAGCGCAATCCAGTGCTTCTCATGTGATAGGCAGCACCGAACAGAACCCGCAGACCCAAGTCCACGCCGCTGTTGCTCATACGAAATCCATCGGTCCACTTGTCGCCCATGGCAGAGTTGTAAGTGAAGACAGAAACAATCGGCCTCTGCAACTTGCCATCCAAGTCCCAAAGACTCGAGATGTTCTCACCCAACTCGGCCAAGAAATGGCTCTTGCCAGAGCCGGGCGCCTGCGCTACCAGGAGCGCTGGCGACAAACTCTTGTCAGAGCTGGCAAGCCCTTCCAAACGCTTTGCTCGAGCCACAATTTTGGTCACCATATCCTGCATCTCTGTGTCCCGATCCAAGAGTTTTGTTTTGTCTTTCCCAGGTGTGCTTAAAGCCAACTCACCATTGAATGGGCCCAAGCTGAGCTCAATGATGCAGCTTGGGTTTGACGAGTAGCCAGCATCTGTCAGCGGCCAGCCCTTTGTGCCGTCGAACAGCAGCTTTCCAAAAAACTCAGCAGCCTGGGACACGTCAACCTGCAAGGGAATTCTCAGGGGGTCATTCTTGACACCGCCGTCTCTCTCCAAAACCCTCACATCAGCCCTACGACGTGCTGCAAACCCACACCTCTAGCCTCTCTGCAAGCACTAAGAGCAACCCTCCAGCAGCCAAGAGCCCCTCCCACTAAAACAGTAGTTTTCAAGCCGGTCGGCACTGAAGCCTAGCACCAAGAACAACAAACCGAGGGTTGACTGAGCCAAGCGGAAGGCACCCACTCGGTAAAACACGAGGTGCAAGCAGATTTGAGTGGTGCCTGAAGTGAGCAAAAAGGTGCCTTCCGCTCGGCAAAACACGAGGTTGCAACCAGATTTGCGTGAAACCTGAAGCAGCCAAGAGCCCTCTGCTCCGAAGAGAAAAAGCAGCACACCCAAAAAGCAACAACGGTGGAACCCACGACGACCAAGAGCCCCGGACAAGCAGGAGTGCTACAAACCAAAGGCAACATGCCCACGCTGAAGCCCCCGGCCTGCACTAGTCGGAACCCCACTGCTCTTCAAGGGCGGGGTTGACTCCCTTGACTCCCCCTGACGGACCTCAAACAGCAACAACCGCAACATGGAGAGCGAGCTCAAAGCGAGCGCAAAAGAGGCTGACCCCCCCACCTCGAGCCTAGGATTGACACCCCGTTCTGAAGCATCGGCAAAACACGAAGGGCAACCAGATTTGCATGAGCCTGAAGCAGCCAAGAGCCCCTCCCGCTCCCCGAAGGGCTGCAAGCCAAAACAGTGAAGCTTAACGACGGGGGAATCCTTGCTGAGAGGAGAGCATGACCCCAAAAAGCAAGAACGGTGGACCCCACGAAAACGCACAACGACCAGCCCCGGACATGCAGGAGTGCTACAAACCAAAGGCAACATGCGCACGCAGAAGCCCCCACCCTACACTTGTCTTGCCGGAACCCCCACTGCTCTCCAAGGTCCGCGTGCTGAAGGCAAGCACTAAGAACGCAGGGTTGACTCCCTTGACACCCCCCCTCACGGACACAGTAACCTGAAAGTCGAGCCTCAAACAAAAGCGACCGCAACTTGGAGAGCGCAAAGCGAGCACAAAACAGGCCGACCCCCCATCTCGAGCCTAGGACTGACACCCTGTGCTGAAGCGTCGGCAAAACACGAGGAGCAACTAGTTTTGCGTGAAACCTGAAGCAGCCAAGAGCTCTCTGCTCCGAAAGCCCCTCCCGCTCCCCGAACTGCTGCAAGCCAACACAGTGAAGACAGCTTAACGACGAGGGGCTGAGTGGAATGCAGTACCCCAACAAGCAACAATGGTGGACCGCACGAAAACGCACGACGACCAAGAGCCCCGGGCAGGCAGGAATGCTACAAACCAAAGAAAACATGCCCACGCGGAAGCCCCCCGGCCTGCACTCGTCTTGCCGGAACCCCACTGCTCTTCAAGGTCCGTGTGCTAGCGGCAGGCACTAAGAACCCAGGTCCCTTGACTCCCCCTCACGGACACAGCAAGCTGAAAGTCGAGCCTCATTCAAAAGCAACCCCAGCCTGGAGAGCGCAAAGCCAGCGCAAAACAGGCTGACCCCCCAACTCGAGCCTAAGACTGACACCCCGTTCTGAAGCCTCGGCAAAACACAAAGGGCAACCAGATTTGCCTGAACCTGAAGCAGCCAAGAGCCCCTCCCGCTCCCCGAAGTGCTGTAAGCCAACACAGTGAAGCGCGAAACGCTGGCCCACTTAGTGCAAAAGCCGAGCATCGACACAAGCACACATGAAGCTTCACCTGGTGCCCTGTGACCGGCTGCCCTGCAAAACGCTGGCGTCTCGGGCCCTGCCCGACCCCGACAAATCAAGAAAGACAACTGCGACAGCACGGCGACCAAGCACACAAACACAGATACCGTAACTGAGCCTCATACGCAAAAACAACTGCAGCCTGAGAGCAACGCAGACCCTCACCTCGAGCCTCACTGCCAGCAACAACACTCGGCAAAACGCGAATGCTCAACCAGATTTGCGTGAAACCTGAAGCAGCCAAGAGCCCTCTGCTCCCAAAGCCCCTCCCGCTCCCCGAAGTGCTGCAAGCCAACACAGTGGAGACAGCTTAACGACGAGGGGATCCTTGCTGAGGAAAGCAGCACCCCAAAAAGCAACAACGGTGGACCGCACGAAAACGCACGATGACCAAGAGCCCCGGGCAGGCAGGAGTGCTACAAGCAACGGCAACATGCCCACGCAGAAGCCCCCGGCCTGCACTAGTCTTGCCGGAACCCCACTGCTCTTCAAAGTCCGTGTGCTAAAGGCACCCAGGGTTGACTCCCTTGACCCCCCCTCACGGACACGGTAACCTGAAAGCCGAGCCTCAAACAAAAACAACCGCAACCTGGAGAACGAGCGCAAAGCGAGCGCAAAGCGAGCGCAAAACAGGCTGACCCCCCCATCTCGAGCCTAGGACTGACACCCCGTTCTGAAGCATCGGCAAAACACAAAGAGCAACTAGATTTGCCTGAACCTGAAGCAGCCAAGAGCCCCTCCCGCTCCCCGAAGTGCTGCAAGCCAACACAGTGAAGCTTGACGACGAGCGGACCCTTGCTGAGAGGAGAGCATGACCCCAAAAAGCAAAAACGGTTGGACTGCACGAAAAACGCACGACGACCAAGAGCCCCGGACATGCAGGAGTGCTACAAGCCAAAGCCAACATGCTCACGCAGAAGCCCCCACCGCAACCCCACTGCTCTTCAAGGTCCGCATGCTAAAGGCAAGCACGAAGAACCCAGGGTTATCCTTGAGCCCCCCTCACGGACCATTCCACAGATTGGTCTTCGAGATCGACAGGCCGGTATCCGCAGCCAATGCTCTCGTCACCGCTGCTTCCACTATCAAAGCAATGTCTGTCGGAACGGCTTCAACCTGAAGGCAACAACACAAGTAACTGACGCTAGATACGTTTGCTGATGTTTGCTGGCCCAACACAAGCAACGACACGTACAAGCAGAGTTAACAACAAGAAACAACCACACGAATGCTCCTCTCTG
Organism: Symbiodinium sp. CCMP2592; assembly: GCA_905221615.1. NCBI lineage: Eukaryota > Dinophyceae > Suessiales > Symbiodiniaceae > Symbiodinium > Symbiodinium sp. CCMP2592. The sequence continues at coordinate 13,680 of CAJNDT010002636.1, read as the reverse complement.
CAACCTCTCACGAAAAGCCTCATGCTAAACGCTGCTGTTCAAGCCGGATCGTCCGTGCACTGAAGACGCCAAGAACAAACCGAGAAGGCAGTGTGGGGACAGCTCAACGAAGAGGGGATCCTATGAGATTCCGGTCTGACACGAAAGGCACGAAACCAACGAAACCCATGATGTGACGAGCCAGCTCTGTTCAAGCCCCCGGCCTGGAATGCGCTTGCGGCCGTCGGCGGGGCAGAAACAGCAGCGATGCGCTTGGCCAGGACTTCAGCGGGGCCCATGAGAATGCCAACCGTTCGCATCTTCTCCGCAGTCAACTCCAGGAGCGCGGTGCCCCTCACGTCGTTCTGCTTCAAAATCTCGGCAATGCTCTGCCCCTTGTCGCCGTAGTTCTCCGTTTCCAAGGCCGCCCGGACCCAAGAACTGACCTGCCATCCATGCTCGCAGACCCGAAGCTCAAGCAAGAGACATGCAAATCGCCTCGTCCACGCCAAACTGCCGGATCTGCTCAGCTGTTTTTTGCAGCCACTGGGCCTGCGCCAATGGGCACAGCCTAAAGGATGCTCCAGTCCGCGAGGCTGCACGGACAGCTCGCCTGATCGAAGCCTGCTTTGGCCTGCAGGAGCCACGCAGACATGCGAAGCCCGCACCAGCAAAAACACAAACTCCCCGAAAGTGCCTGGGTCGTCGCCTCTTCCACCTCTTCCACCTCATACTTTGCTGAGGAAGCCTCCAAACATGGACTGACCCGAAAAGACATGTGCTGCTGGCAGAGTTGAGCGTTTGGAGCACCTACATCATAAGCACCAGACAAGTTGAAGCGGGTCAGAAAGGCAAAACATGGCAAAACCTGCTTTTGGGGCCTGGAGTTGCAAAGTGCTGGCACGAACACAAGCTGACTGACAACCCAAACACCTCAAGCACCAAGGACATGAGTGCACGCCTTCTTCCCGGTAATCCCCTGCGTGGCATCTTCGACCGTTTCAGCGGTCTGTGATGGGACAGCCTGCTTTAGTAGCATGCTTTAGCGTGAGTCACAAGTAACGCAACACGACAAACCCTTTTCTCTTCGTTGTCTTCGGCCTCACCACCATCCAAAGTGCCATCAGCCTCAGCTCTGCAGGACATAAGCTTAACACTGAACTTCTCTCGGTCTCGGCTTTCCGCCTCAGCCCTGCGTGCAACGAGCAAGCTGCGTGCCCATATTCCTGCAGGAACCGACCTCGCTCTGGCTTGCGGATTTTGGGACTCCATGCCATACATCACATCCCACCTTGAAAACGGCACGGCCCCCGCTCCAAGCAAAGCCCGCGCCGTCTGCGTTGCTTGCCTGAACTGCTCGCGAACACCTCTGACACTGTTCAAAGCGCCGGTCTTAGGCTCTGGCTGACACGTCAAGAACAGCGCCAGTAGCACCAGCACACGCCTGAGCTTGCGTGATGTTGCTGGAGGCCGGCTCATGGCGGCAATCGTCCTAGCTGTCCTCTTGCTTGAGCAAAAGCACTGCAATCTCCACCTTTTTCAGTTTGAGAGTTACCTCACGTATGCTTTGTTAGCCACTTCGCTTGTCTTCTTGCTGAATCAAAACAATCGTGACCTGTTTCCGCTCGGACACGCTTGCCAGCGCATCACAGATCGGCCCTGCGTGAGAATTTGTGTTGTGGTTCGTTACAAACATGACAACGTGCATATGCTTTCCTTCGGTGAGAATGTCTTGATTTGTCGACATGCCGTCCGCGACCGTGTAGCATGCCAAGTGTTTAGTTTGCAACCAACTGCAACTCAACATGCGCAGCAGTTGCAAGTGTGGCCCGGCGTGCACAGGCAACTGCTGCAAGATGCCTCGGTCAGATTCGGTCAGGGTTCTCGTCGCCGGGGATCGGTCCTTGCGGCGACCGTGAAATGTGAAACCCTGGCCGTCCCTGAAGGCCGTGAAATGTGAAACCCCGGCTCCGTGAAATGTGAAACCCTGGCCCCTCCACCTCCGAAGGCCCGTGAAATGTGAAACCCTGGCCCCCCCGAAGGCGCGTGAAATGTGAAACCCTGACCCCTCGAAAACGCGTGAAATGTGAAACCCTGGTCCCTCGAAGGCCCCCCGAAGGCGCGTGAAATGTGAAACCCTGGTCCCCCGAAGGCCCGGCGTGAAATGTGAAACCCTGGTGCCCCGAAGGCCCGTGAAATGTGAAACCCTGGTCCCCCGAAGGCGCGTGAAATGTGAAACCCTGGTCCCCCGAAGGCGCGTGAAATGTGACACCCTGGTCCCCCGAAGGCCCGTGAAACGTGAAACCCTGGTCCCCCGAAGGCGTGCAAAATGTGAAACCCTGGCGTCCCGAAGGCCCGTGACATGTGAAACCCTGGTCCACTGACCAAAACGCCCCCTGCGGCCTCCCAGATATCACATTTCACGCCCCCATGCGGCGCCCCAGGTTTCACATTTCACGCCTCCCGCGGCCCCCCAGATTTCACATTTCACGCCCCGCTCCGGACCCCCAGATTTCACATTTCACGCCCCGCCGCGGCCCCCAAATTTCACATTTCACGCCCCGCTCCGCCCCCCAAATTTCACATTTCACGCCTCCTGCTGCCCCCCAAATTTCACGTTTCACGGCCCCTGTGGCCTCCCCCCAGGTTTCACATTTCACGCTCGGTGCGGCCTCGCGGCCCCCCAAGTTTCACATTTCACGGCCCCTGCGGCCTCCCCCCAGGTTTCACATTTCACGCCCCGGTGCTGCCTCGCGGCCCCCCAAGTTTCACATTTCACGGCCCCTGCGGCCTCCTTCCAGGTTTCACGTTTCACGCCCCCTGCGACCCCGAATTCGGCCCTTTCACACCGCAAGATTCCTAGGCCCTTGACCCTGCCTCCGAGCCAAGAGGTCGAGGACGAAGATACGAGCAGCACACGAGCGCCTGCGCAGAAGGGTCGGGGGTCTCGGGAAAGGAAGGGACTCCTCGACCACGCAGCCGCGAAAAAACACTACCGCGAAGTAACCTTTCACTAACCTCACCTCTGCTGGATGCTGTCGAAGAAGCGAGAGTCAGGAAGCGCACCTGATCACAGGAGGGGGCCCGGGGTTCCCGGGAGGGGAGGGGAGGCGCACACACTCTAGATTACGGGAGGGGTGAGGGCGGCAGCACAGGGCACTCCTGACACGTGCGACCAAACCTCGCAGCCTCAGAACCCCTTGCCTGCAACCTCCAAAAAACCCTGAAACCTCTGTGCACCCGGCGTTTGCACTCTACCTCTCTGTGTCAGGACTTGCGTGCTTGCTGTCTGTCTTCGTTAGGTGCGTCTTGCCAGGTCCTTCTGTTGCTAAACGAGTTGCTGCTGTTGCCTGTTGCCACTGCCTGCTGCTCATGCTTCGAGGGAGCGAGCGCGGCACAAGCACTCACAAAAATCGAACGTGTCAAAATCATGCAAAAATCCATGCCAAAAACTCATGCAAAACGAAATGCGGGCATTCGGTTTAGGTGGCTTCCAAAGTAGGCCTGCTCGCCACAGAGCAGTGAAGTAGGCCTGCTCGCTCCAGAGCAGTGAAACGTGAAAGAAACTCGTGCAAAACGAAAAAACTGCCGTATAAGGTTTAGGGAGGGCTTGAGCCGAACCTGTACACAAGAGTTGAGCCAAAAACTGTACAAGCCGCTGTACAACGGGGAGGCTTGAGCCGAAGCTGTACACGAAGACTTGAGCCAACAACTGTACAACAAGACTCGACCGGCGAAGGGGCGCCCGCTCGGGGGACGACCTTTTTTCCGGGCGGGTGGTTCAAAAGTCATGAGCTGGGCTCAGCAACGAGAAGCGATCAGAATTGCAGCCGAGGCCGGGGTCAGGGCGAGGACCTCGGCGGCAGGCTCAGAAACCCTTCCTTTGAGACACCACCACCTCCGCTACGCGATGCTCAGCCGCCCCAACGGCGAGCTGACGAGGGCCGGGCAGTACTACTACCAACTGATCGGCCAGCCACCCCCCAGTCGGCAGTACGACCGCAACCAGCCCCTCATCCGCGAGGGGCCCAACGATTACATCATGCTCCGGGGGGGCGCCAAAAAGCTGCTCCGCAGCCTCCAACCCAACGGGAACTACCACTTGACCAAGCTCGGGAAGAGCTTCTTCAAGGACAAGTGGGTCGACTGGGTGGTGCACGTGCCCGTCATCATTCGGGGCATCCGGCGAAACGGCCGGAACCGCGGCATGCCCTACGAGCGCACCAAGCGCCTGCCCGTCACGGACCTCAACGTCGCACTGCCCCGGCAGAGCGAGGGGCTCTCGGATGCCCAAGCTGCCCGGAACCTCAAGGCATCCGCGCTCGCGCAGCTCGGGAACCCCGAGCCGAACGACATTATTTGGGAGCTGTCCGACGAGAGCTACTACCTGGACGCGACGAGGGAGTGGACCTTCAGCCAGCAGGCCATGCAGGTCGTGGACAACCAGGTGGTGCTGGACACCGTCCTGGATCAGCCCCTGGGGGCTCTGCGGGACGTCTCCTACCAGCTGTACTGCGGCGACGACATCCTCGAGTCCGCCTTCGAACAACGGCCGGACAAGCTCTGCGTCCCTCGGCAGCTCGCGGAGCTGATGCGGCTGCCGCTGCAAGAGGTGCTTTCGGACTTCGACGCAATCTGCACCCAAAAAACGTGGCGGGAGCAAGGCATCACCCCGATGTTCTGCGTGGACTGCCAGGGCCGCCTGCTGGACAAGTACGAGCCTTCGGTCAAGGAGCAGCGGGCCGTGGCCTTCACGAGCTGGAACGGCCACGCCTTCTTCTACAAATCCGCCCGCACCGTCGCGAAGTGCGAGCCGATCGGGGAGCGGGCCAGGTATAGGGGCGAGAGGAGGCCGGGCGAAACGCCCGAGTTCAAGCATTGGCGGGAGTGGGAGGGTGAGGTCACCAGCGGCCACTTCTACGCCGAGGACCTGGAGCAGGTCCGGAGGGAGCTCCTGGCCGAGGAGCACTGCCCGAAGGTGGTCATGCGAAGCATGAGCGAGTGGCGGTGCCTGCGGCTGAGGGTGCGGGGCGGCGAGGACTGCGTCATCTCCGCCTTCCACGAAGACCTGGACGTGCTGCAGGCCTGGATGGGGCTCCCCTATTACGGGCAGCGTCTGGCAGGCGCTTCGAGCGAGGTCTTCCTTCACCTTCTCAAGGCCCGCCGCGATCCGCCCGGATCTCGGCAAGCCCTGCTCTCGGAGCAGGACCATCAGTGCAAGCTCTGCGCATGCGAGTTGGACCACATCGTTCCCGTGCACCAGTCCTTCGCCGCGCAGGCCCAAAATCTCCAGGCCCTGTGCCTCGAGTGCCACCGGAACAAAACGGCCTTGGAGTTCTCGCACGCCACGACACTGGAGTCGCGCTTCAGCCGGCGGGCTTACGAGCAGTACGTGGAATAGCCCCGACTCCCACCGCTCGTCTTCAAGCTCAACAGCCACAAGCCGGACCACATCTGCCACGGAATCGACGTGGTCCGGTGCCGCAAGAACGCCCTGGCCCATGCCAAGTTCCCGGCGCCCATCTTCTGCCCCAAGGACAACGTGGAGCAAGCCCGCGAAGGGCACCTGGCGGACCTGACCTACGTGAAGCTCCGGGAGGACGGGCGTTGGGCGGCCTTCAAGCAGCTCCCCTTACGTGGGTCAGGGCTGGTACGCGAAGCCTGCGGTGGCCTACATGCTGGAAAAGGGCCTTGCGACCTGGCGCGACTTCGTGTACAGCCTGGACGCCACGGCGCACGTGGACTAGGAGTCCGTGACTCAGGCCCTGCAGCAAATGAGAAGAGCACTACGCGAAGCTGTCGGTGAACGCCCTCATCGGGCTCTGGGCACGCAACATGAACCTCATCTACACCATGCGCACCAGCAACCACCAGTTCGACGGCTCCGGGTGCCAGCACCGGGAGCTGTTCCTGGACGCCGCGGGTGGGATGCACTGGGATCACATCTACGTGACCCAATTGTTGTCCAATCGGAGCTGCCGGCCCGTGCACGACTTCGTGATGGCCTCGGAGTACGTCGCCGTCTCCAGAATCCGGGATGCACTCGCAACCGTGCCGCCGAGGTACCTGAAGGCCGTCAAAACGGACTGCGTCGTCTTCCAGGACCTGCCCAAAAAGTTCCAGGGCCTCGTGGACGGACTGGTCCGCCAAAAACACCCCGACGGCACGCCCGTGTACCGATGCGAGGAGGTCAAGGGCCTCGAAGGCCAGTACCGAATCCCCCGAATCGAGGCGGAGTGCATGTGCAACATTGACACCTGGAAGGTCGCAGAGGACCCGGTGCTCCACTGCCTCGAGGGTGGGAGCCTGCTGCTGACCGGCTACCCGGGCACCGGGAAAACCTATCTGGCGCGCCAGATCGTGACCGCCCTCCGGGAAGAAGGGTACAAGGTGAAGATCATCACGAAGACCCACTCCTCCGTGCAGAACTTCGGCATGCAGGCGGAGACGGCCGACCACTGGGTGCGGAGCACCGTTCGGAACGGGTACTGCAACATCGACTGGCTGGTGGCGGAGGAAATCACGCAGCTCGACACCGGGCTGTGGAACGATATCGCCTGTGTCTCCATGAACCGCAAAATCAAGTTCCTGCTGCTCGGCGACTTCCGCCAGTTCCCCGCGATCATGGACAACTTCGCGGGCACTCCGGTGCAGCGCGAGCTCAAGCACTGCCAGCTGCTCCACGACCTCACCGACGGCTGGCACCACGAGCTCACCGAGAACATGAGGAGCGACCCGGGCATCTTCGACTTCCTGACCTGGCTTGGGGTCGACGAGCCCCGGGAGCAGCGCCTGGCCGAGGCGCTCCACGCGGCCCGAGAAAGATTTCCTCGACAAGGCGAGCCGGACGTCAGCCTGGTCATCTCCCACGCCCACCGCATCAGGATCAACACCCGGGACAACCGTCGCCTGGCCCCGCCGGAAGCTGTCACGATCGAGTACACCGGCACTGGCCCGACGACCACCAACATGCCACAGACCATGCGGGTCTGGCCCGGCCTGAAGCTCATCGGGGCCGGCGGCCGGGTCAGCAAGGGCATCTACGTGCACGTGGCCGAAGTGGGCCCCGAAAAGATCGTCTTGGACGGCGGCGACTCCTTCACCCACGCCGCCCTCCTCAAGCACACCCGGCTGTGCCACGCCATCACCTACGCCTCGTGCCAAGGCCTGACGCTCGAGGGGCGGGTCTTCCTGTGCGACACCGAGAGCCCGCACTTCACTCTCAAGCACCTCTACGTTGGCGCCAGCCGCGCCACCAGCAGCGAGCTCCTGACCGTGCTCTAGAAGGGGCACGCGGGACCGGCGGCCTCGTAGTCCTTCAGCTGCACATCGGTCACTTCGAGCAGTAGGCCGCACTGGTTGGACATCAGCCATATTTGGCGCAGCTCGCACCGGACCCTGCACTCCCTGCCGGCGAGGTTGCCGGGCTCCGCCAGCTCCTCCTGATTGGGCCCCCACATGCGGACTCGCCCCCAGTCCATCTTCAGCTTGAGGTACGAGCCGCCCCGTGGGCTCGTTTTCAGGCACGATTGGAAGCGGTCCTTCACATCCGCCTCGGTCAGAAACTTGCCGAAGACCTTCGGCTCAGAAAGCGACAGCGCCGTCAGGGCCCTGACGAGGTGCTGCTCGATCTCCTGGAGCTGCGCCTTGGAAGCCTCCTCGGGCTCCAGGCACAGACCCACGCGCTTGGCGCTCGGGTCGTTGAAGGCGGCCGGGTGCCAGATGATCTTCTGCCACTCCGCCGACTGCCACACCGGCGGACCGCCGTTCCGGCGCAAGGGGACGTACTTGCCGCCCTTCGCGTTGATCGTCAGATCGCCGAGCTGAATAGCCGATTCGCTGGTGGCTTGCTTTTGCGGCTCCATGCTGCTCCCTTTCCTTCCGTATAACATAAAAAATGCCGTCGCTCGAAGGGATGACGCCCGGACCCTGCGCGGTCGTCACGCTGGCGGGCGTCTTTCTCGGCTTGTGGCTTCTGTCATTGCCCTGGGAAAACCATGAGACTTCTGGAATTGTTCTCCGGCACGAAGTCGGTGGGCCGTGCCTTCGAGGCCCTTGGCTGGGAGGTAACGAGTCTTGACACGGACGCGACGACTCGACCCACCATCTGCGCCGAGATTCAGGAATGGGATTACCGGACCTACCCGCCCGGGCACTTCGACTTCATCTGGGCCTCTCCCGTCTGCACGGAATTCTCGAGAGCCCTGACCCGGCGACCCCGACGGCTGACCGAGGGCGATGGCTTGGTTCTGAAAACCATCGAGATCATCGGCCACCTCCGGCCTCGGTGGTGGGCCGTCGAGAACCCGCGAACGGGCCTGCTCAAAAGTCGGCCCTACATGCAAGCGCTGCCTTACAACGATGTGTCCTACTGCATGTACGGCTTTCGCTACCAGAAGACCACCCGAATATGGAACAACCTGCCTTGGGTTCCCAGCCAAGCGGTCTGCTCCAAGCGCAGCCGCTGCGAAGCCTTCCGAGATGGCCGGCACCCCGAAACCGCTCAGAGGCAAGGCAGCGGCCAGACCCGAAACCAGTTGTACTCCCTGCCGCCCCGGCTGTGCCAGGAGATCGCGGAGAGCCTGGAATAGAAATGGGAAAGGTGAAGCTCTTCCCCACCACCGAGTACACCTCAAAACAGCCACGCGACCCGATCGTCCCCCGCGTGCCGTGCACGGGCATCTTCCTCGGGCCCTCGAAATCGGGGAAGACGGTGGCCCTGATCTCAGCCATCCTGGACCAGTACATGACAAGCGGCGGCGAGTCGGTTTTCGAACGGATCTACATCTTCAGCCCGAGCATCGAGATCGACGACGCCTGGAAGCCCGTGAAGGACTTCATCGAGCACCACATGGGCGTCAACACGGAGCGAGAGCAGGTCTACTTCGACAAGTGGGACGAGGGGGCCCTGCGCACCATCATCCAGCAGCAGAAGAAGATCACCCGAACCACGAAGGAGCTGGGCTTCAAGAAGCTCTACCAGATCCTGATCGTGATCGACGACTTCGCGGATCAGCCGGAGCTCCACCGCCGCACCGGCGACGGGGCGCTGGACACGCTCTTCATCCGCGGACGCCACATGCAGATCTCGACCTGGGTCTCCTCCCAGAAGCTCCGGCTCATTAGCGCTGCGGTCCGGGTGAACATGCAGTTCATGTGCGTCTGGCGCCTCCGCAACCAGCTCGAGCTGGAAGCCGTCCTCGAGGAGCTCACGGCGCTGCTGCCCAAGAAGGAGCCGCAGGCCATCTACGAGGAGGCGACGAGGGAGCCCTACAGCTTCCTCTTCATCCACTATCTCAAGCCCCGGCCCGAAATGTTCTACAAGCGCTGGGAGGAACGCTTCGTGATCGAAAATAATGGGGACGATCCTGTCGCAGGTGGTGGGCAAGCTCCTGGGGGGCGGGCCGGTCTTGGACAGTGAGTGCCATTGCTGCAGCAGCACCCGCATCGTGGAACCGCGCTGGCCCTACCCTGAGCGGGCCCGGCAGATCTCCGAGAAGTCGACGGGGCGGAGTTTCTTCCGGAGAAGGAAAAGGATGAGCTGCACGATTTACGTGGATAGCCGGAAGCGCATCGCCGGGGACGACTCTTCCTTCGAGTTCGACATCGGAGAGACCCTCCACCTCCAGACGGGCGCCAGGCTGTCGGTGCTGAAGTTTCGGGTGGCCGACGCCTTCCTCTCCACGGACCGCGGCTTCTACATGTACTGGATCGACGAGGCCCTGCAGACTCTCAATTGGGCTGCGCTTCCTGTTGGGGCCTACACCGGAGCTCGTTTGGCTAGCTGGATATCCTCCAACTACGCGAGCGCCACTTACGTGGAGCAAACGAACGAGATCGGAGTGGCCTACGACGCGAACCGCCGCATCCTAAACGACGCCGAGATCCGGAGCCTCTTTCCCGGCACCGGCTCTTACCCCGCCGGCGCCACGCCCAGCCGCCCCTTGAGCATGAACCACCTGCTCGGGCCCTCCTTCATCGAGGGCTCTCTCCAAATATTCACGTTCGTCACGATGAACCCCTACAGCGAGCTGTTCCTGCGCTGCTCCACGCTCGCCACCGCCGCCGACATCAAGGGCCCCCTGGGTCAGGACATCATCGCGAAAATGATTATCGACAAAGGCATCGGCAACATAATGCAAACGAGAACGGACGAGGGCCATTTCGTGAAACTCCACGGGCCCATTACCTTGCGCACCCTGCGCTTCAAGCTCACCGACGTCGACGGGAATGTGGTTAACACCCGCGGCACTTCCGTTTCCTTCGCGATTTTCCTCGACTATGAAACTTAAATGTTTAATGAAGTAAAATGACGGAGGAAAATGAGCTGGTGGTGGAGGAAACTCCTCAGGAGCCTCCAGCGACTGAAACCCCAGAGCCTGCTGAGGAGCCTGCTCCGGCCCCCGTGCCCGAGACGCCAGCCGCCCCAGCCCCAAAGCGAAGAGGGCGTCCGCCCGGAAGCAAAAACAAACCCAAGCCACCGAAAACGGTCCCGGTCGAGGAGGTCGCAGCACCAGCTCCCGAGCCCTCGCACACTCCGCAGGCTCCAAAGGCTCCAGCCACTCCCGAGCCTGCCCCGGAGCCCCCGCAGGCTGCCCCGCCAGTGGAGCCTGTGAGGATGACGCCCGCCCAGGAGCGGGCTCTCAGGTACATGGAGCGACAAGATAGATACATGCAGCTTCTTGCCCGAAACACTCTGGAACTGTAAAGAAGATGATGCCCCTCGAGAGGCGCAACGAACCCTTCATGCTTCGGCAGTTCCACAAGATGTACCCCAGCTACAACCTCAATCCCCTGATGCGCCGGCGGCACCAGCAGCTCGTCGAGGCGCAAGCTTTTTTCCTTTCCACACGCACCGCTCAAGTAGGACGGCTGGCGCTAAGGTGAGCAGGAGTGATCCCGGCCGCTCGGTTGGCGGCAATGTGATTTCATGAAATCAGGATGCGAGCAAACAAAAGACCCAAAGCCAAAGCCAACGGGCAAACGAAGCCCAGCCCCGACAACGACACACCACAACACAACCACAAAAGCAACGAACGACGAAGGAACCCACAACAAAACAAGAACAAAAGCAACACAACACAACGAACAAACAACAAACAAACAAAACGAAAGGAACACGAACGAACAGACAGGCAACAGCGAACGAACGACGACGACGAGAACGAAGACAGCACGACAACAACCAACCGCCCGGAACAACCCGAACAACAGCTCCGTCCACGATCACATGAAAATCACACTCTCGGTACTAACATTGCCTCGCCACGTATGGCAGCAGGCGACCCCGACATCGCTGCGCACAGCTGCATGTCGACCAGTGAAAACGTTGTTTAAACAGTTGTGGAAACCAAGCCTCTACGCAGCATCGGAATCAAATGTAGTTTAGCGGCTGCACTAGGCGCAAGCTTTCAACGAGTGGCTCTCGAACCGCCGCCTCCGCCAAGAAGGCGAGACCTACGCCGACGAGCTCGGCAGGATGACGGAGGCCGTGAACCGACGGATTCCCCAGCTCCGCTACGCTCCGGCGGAGCGCGCGGGCATCCAACGCATGGCGCGGGACGTGGCCGCCGGCAGGAACACCAGCGACTCCCAGGTCTACGGGGGGATGCTGTAAGTAAATGGAGGAGCGCAGAAGCAACGGCTTCCGCGTGAAGCCCAGCTTCGGCCAGGTCCTCGGCTACTTTTGTACTTTGTGCACAGCAGCGTCGAAGCCGCCTTGTGGCAGGTGAGAACGGGTGAACCAGGGTACCCGGAGCTTCTAGAGCTCGTTTGCGTTGCAAACTTCAAGACCAACAAACACACGTCAGCAAAAACAACCCCGCCCCTAAAGGCAAAGCAGGTTGCACTGTACGGGAGAGCGTCGTCACTCGTGACCAAGCACGCTACAGCAGCTGGCCACGGCGCTAGTTAATTAACCACCGCAAAATGCGGGAGGAAGGAAACATGTGCAATCACACGCTTCAGAGTCAGCGAGGCCTCACTGGAAGATCAAGCTTCACGAAAGAAATCATCAAAGGTAGCATTGAGTAGCGCACTCGCTGCACCCATTCACGATCCGCCTGGAGGAGCTGCTGTGTCCGGAATCGCCCACAACATGTATATGTTGGAAAGCTGTTGTGACGAAAGCTGAGATATCCACTGACCTTTACGATTGTCATCCATAAGCCATATGCCTTCAGGACGGTGCGCGAAAGTCGTGTAGTGACCATTGTGGACTGACGAGCCCATGTGAATGATGCCCGATATCAACCGGTATGGCATGTACTCTATGTCCAGCGAGGTGTCATTAGCAAATTTGGGTATCCGAATGACCTCATCAGGAAGCTGTAGCCGTACCTTGGTTTTACGAACTCTGCCATGTGCATAAGTGTATCGTTCAAGGTGCAGGCACAATACTGGTGGCAGCGCTGTAAAAGCATACATCTGAGATCTATGTTGGCGTCGCCACGCTGTGATGCACGCTTGTACGGAAGTCGAGCCTGAACGATTTGGTGTTGGCACCGGGATGGTCAAAGCCTGCGCGCTGGAGCCGGTAACCATAATTCGTATGCCAGCCTCGATTGCTTTGCGAGCCTCCCATTCTCCAACACGAGCAATGCCACCTGTGGTTGACAGGAAATGAGCCCAAAACTCTGAAGCATCATGTTGTAAGTGAGGTCGAGGCCAATCCTGCCACAGGAAGGTGAGTTGATGGAACGAAGTCAAGGTGGGACGATGTACCTGTAGCAATAGTTCCATGGGATGTGCAGCGAGGCCGAGTGCTTGCAACCACGAAAGAGAACTAAAGCGTATGCACCACAGGTATGCAAGAATCACAGAGTTCGCGTAACAAATCTGGGTGCTGTTGCGAAGACTTAGGACATGTAGGAGTCGTTCAATGTCTGCTGGAGCTCCCGCGCCAATGAAGAACGCTGCAGCGACTCTCTCCGGAACTGGAGGCCTACGACCTGACATACGGAGTTTCCCGTCAATTCCTGCATGAGTGCCTGGGCAAGCTTGCCATCTTCCTCGAGTATCGCTAAGTCCAATAGCATAACCACTGTCTCGCCTTCCATCTGCTCCCGGAGGGGTCTCAATGATCTGAAACGGTGGATTGCGGAGTCGTTCGCTAGAGCCCGCTGCAAAGTCTGTAGCTTTTCCAGCATCGTCGCATGGGACATTGGGGATTTGCTCACGTTTGCTTTGAGACATCGGCTGTTTGGGCACCAAACCTGATAAATCCACCCGTCGTCTGTCACCCATCCCGCTTGTTTTGCTGCATCGACCACTTCCTGACGGCTCAACCTGTTGAGGAGCTCCTGAACCAGACCTTGTAGGAGGATGCATCGTAAGGGGACTCGACCGACTGGTGCCTCTTTCTGAGCCGCTGAGTGCCACTTCACGGAAAGCTTCACTAGGATGTCGCCCACGGAGCACGCATGTTTCTGTGTTTGAAGATACATCACCCAACCCGTATTGCCCTCGGCTACATAGCTGAGGGCGAGCCCCTCGACATCCCCCTACCCAACCGCAAGGCGAGCATCTACACATCCAGCCACTTCTACCTGGACGATTACCCCAATGCCCCCGAGCCCATCAGCGATGCACCGATGCCCCACACCCAGCTGAACCCAGCGGCTGCTTTTGAAACAGCCGACGAGGGTTACGACGGAGTTCCCTTCCCTCGCCCGCCCAGAGAGTTCCCTCGCCCATCTTTTC